>VDFB02275582.1:0-44091 GCA_007258455.2 Sequoia sempervirens
TTATTATGTTTTATATATATAATCAACCTCTATTCTTACTCACTTGGTATTTTATTTTGGCTTGTGTTATGTCTTAGAATATAATATCATATTATTGTTATGCTATTCCTTTTTAATTTTTGAGTAGCTTTTAGTGTTATGTTGATTTATTTTTGCATGTAATATGTATATTTTTTAGATTATATTATTGTTTAAATTTTATTTTATTTTTACCTTACTATGTCATATATATATAATCAACCTCTACTTAATTTTTACTTGTATTAAGTCTTAGAATATAATATTTTATTATTGTTTATACAATTTCATTTTTATTTTTGAGTTGTTTTATTGTTATGTTTATTTTTTGCATGTTATATGTATATATTTTAGATTATATTATTGATTGCAATTCTTTATCTTACTATGTTATATATATATATATATATATAATCAACCTCTATTCTTATTCATTTGGTATTTAATTTTTGCTTGTATTAAGTCTTAGAATTTAATATCTTATTATTGTTGTGCTATCTCATTTTATTTTTTGAGTTGTTTCTAGTGTTAGGTTGATTTATTTTTGCTTGTAATACGTATATATTATTAGACTATATTATTGCCCACAATATTTTTTCCTCATTAGGTTATTTTCATTTTTAGTATATTCATGGGGTTTGTTTTTTCTTCTTGGGTTTGGTCTTATCAATTTATCATGCTTTTATCCATTCTTTTCTTGCTTCTTTTTCCCTTGGTTATTTTATTGTTTTTAGTATATGAATGGTCTCCTCTTGATTGGCTCCATTGCTATTCTTCTTCTTGGTGTTCCAATCTTCTTGTCTTTATGTATTTTTAGCTTGCTTCTTACCTCACTGATTTTGAGTACTTGTTCTTTTTTGTTTTATATTTTTTAGCCTTTCCCTTGTGTTGCGTGCCTCACCCTTACCCCATCTTCTCTCCTCCTTCCCCTCTTTTTTATAAAAGCTTGGTCTGCAACTTATCTCTTTTCATCTTTTTCAACTCTCCATCCTGATGATGGCTCACTGTGTGTGATCCGAAACGTTGATGAAAAAGAGTCTACACAATCAAATCCAGAAGCAATAGATTCTTTTCAAGATTTCAAAGCTCTTGTCGAAAAACAATTAGGGAAAGTCATCAAGGTTCTTTGAATAGATAATGGGAGAGAATATGTCAACAATAGTTTTGAACAATTTTGTATATCAGAGGGATAGATCTACAATGCACACTTCCTTATACCCCGCAACAAAATGGTGTTGCAAAACATAAAAATAGATCTTTAAAAGAGATGGCTAATTGTATGATTCACTCTAAGGGCCTCACACCATCATATTCGACAAAAGCAATCAATTGTGCATGTTACATATAGAATAGAATTCCACATAAAGCCTTAAAGGGTATCACTCCCTTTGAAGCTTGGAAAGGATTGAAATCTGTTGGCCCACAGTTGTCGTTGCACCAAAAGATCGACCTATTAATGCCTAATACAACTGCCAAAGTTAATGGATCCACGAGAGGTGGTTAGTCCATGTCATGAATCTTGAGGGGAGCACTGACCATCTACCAACAAACTCCCCCTCAACGTTACCCAAGGAGATTTGAACTCGACACCTTTGGCTCTGATACCACTTCTTGGCCCACAGTTGTTGCTGCACCAAAAGATCGACCTATTAATGCCTGATACATTTTCCAGAGTTAACGGATCCATGGGAGGTGGTTAGTCCAATAAACAGATCACGGGGGAGTGCAACCCTTCGCCAGCAAAACTCCTGTTGATTGATCATTTCAGAGTTTTTGGCTCACATGCCATGGCTCGCATTCCAAAAGAGCAATGCAAGGCTATGGATCCTCAATCCAAACCTTGCATCTTTGTGGGATATCCAGATGGTGTAAAAGGCTATCACCTACTCCACCCTACCACACATGAGTTGTTTATTGAGAGAAGTGTTAAGTTTCAAGAAACATCTCTTGAAACTATACTTGACACTTCTCAACATAACCCTTAGGTTGAAGAGTCTCCCCGATGGCAGGGTGTCCCGCCTAAAGAGGGTTTTTGCCTTCGACATAAGATGTGCCTTCGGCATATGGTCTCAGCGACAGGAAGAGGTCTGGCCAAAAGATGTGAGTTTGGGGAGACTAGTGTGCTCGGCAAAGGGTCTGGTCGATAGGCCAAGGTTTCGCCGATCGAAGATAAAGAAACCTTGGCAAAGGATGTTATTTTTGACAAAGGATGGAGGGGTCGCCATGAAGTCTCAGTGATTCCCTAGGGTCTTGTTGATGCAGAAAGAATCTCGCCGGGAAAAATTTATCTCATCAAGATGTTTCACCAATGGGGTGAACTCTTACTGGAATGAAGGGGGTCTCAGCCAAGGAAATAGTTTCGCCATGATGTTTTGGCGAAAGCAGGATGTCTCCCCAACCGAAGAGAAGGTAGCTCATCGCCTAGAGATAGGGAGCCCGACGAGAGGTCTGGCCAACAGATCGATGCCTTGCGAACGACAGGGAGTCTCTCTAGGAGTCTTTCTGACTTGCCATGGTCTCAGCCAAGGAAGGAAATAAAGAGCTCGGTAGGACAAAGCGCTTCGGGGTAACATCGGCAGACTCTTGCCAATATAGTTTGTAATGTCAAGTTCATGAAGACTTCGAGAGGAGGTTGTACACTCAGTATGATGTCTTATCGACAAGCGTTTGTCTTGGCGACCACAGAGGTAACATCGGTATGATCTTTTGGGCTCACCAGAAGTCTCAACAATAGCTTCATGTTATGTCGATAGCTTCAGAAAGGCATAATCACCTCGGTGAGACACTTTTAGTGTCTCACTGAGATGTGATTCTGCAGGAGGGGGTTTTGACCACCCGAGGAGGTTGCGTGGAATTCACTCAACCAATTAGGGAGATCTGAAGGTTAACCGTGGCAGTCTAAGGAACATCAACAGGATGAAAGGCGACATGTATCTGTTGCAAGCTTAGGGCATTCAAGGTGTAGCCGAAGTAGCTCAACAAGACACGATGGATCAAATGAATGTGGTAGCTGCGAAATATCAGAAGGCTTCTATGAGGGTAACTCTTCATCGACACACACAACAGAGACACGCAGGCTTCAGCATTAACTTCATCTAAAAGATCTTAGGATAGTTTTTCTGAGCCTAATATTTTGTAAGCCCCAAGGGGTCGACACAGTCTGTATATAAGGCATCTTTTGCCTTTTTGTAAATAGTTATGATTATGCATTCAAGGGAGTTAGTGATTTTTTTTATCAATCCTTTCCCGATTAATGTATGTTTCTGTAACTCAGCTGGAATCCTGAATACAACACAAAGTTTACCTTGGAAGCTTGTGTTCATGTTTGTATTGATTCTCATTTCTATATCTTTCTTTTGAACATGCAAGTCTTTAACTGTGTTTTAATAATTTTGCACTTATGTCTTAAGGTTGTGAAATTGATCTTTCCTTCCCAAGATGTGTATGTAGGCCAAACTTGTTAGGACTAAAGCATTAAATCTGAAAGAGGTTGTTCTGAGTATGTGAAGCAATAGAATTTGAACTTTCAAGTGTATGTTCTTCCTATGTTCATTTCATGATTTCTCATTAATACGGTGTATCACCATAAGTTTAGTTCCATTTTTATGAATTTTCCTTCTAACTTTCCCTTTGAAAAATTCAGTAGTTTTAGGTGATACCCAAAGGAAGTCGGCCTTCTCCAGAGGTTGACCTCTGCTCACAAGAAACCCACATCTTTAGAGGTCTTCCGATGTTACACTGAGGCGTTGAACATCAGGTTCAACAAGGGTGCAACTTCAGGTGATAACAATCCCAAGGGACAAAAAAGTTTAGCATCTTAGGGGATGAATTGATAACCATGCCTTAAGGGGTGCTACAAAAAACACCACTACCAAAGGGGGTAAGTCAATAGGTCAAATATCACAAAAATGAAATTGATAGGAGTAATATATGCCCCACCCCATAAAATACCAACATACTTGTTATGTTAGTATTATAAGGAGAAAGAGGGTAAGAGGGGATCCTTGAAAAGAATGCACACCTCTCAAAACTAGTTATCCTTGTCCCCTAAGTGTAGAGACAAGAACAACCACACCAAGGACTATTGTGTTTCTGTCATGAAAAATATGGCTGCACCTAAGATTGTACCACCATGAATGACAATGAGAAAAACACATAAAACTACAATTGCCACATAGTGATGAGCAACATGATAGGATGAAGATCATTATTAACTAGAGGAATTAGGTGCATCAACACAAGGAAGAGCACGACACTCCTTAATCTATGTTATATTTTATTACTCAAGGCTTGAAATTTATTGGTAGAATGACCATGCGCTAGTTGATATGCATAAATTGAGTTTTTGTTGTAGAACTTTTTTTGTGTTCTTGGAGGAAGAGTAATTAGGTGGGCTTTGAGAAGCCTCAACAAGATATTCTCTTGATCAATAATGGGGGGAATCTCTTCCCATTGTGAAGAAAATATTTCTTTCTTATTACAAGCTATCATACATACAATAGATGATAAAGCATTAGATGAAGATGAAGAGGAATGTTTGAAACCTAGACCCTACTTGGAAAAGTATGGTATAGACTTGACTTGATCCCTATCATTTTTTTCTTTTTTTATTACATCCATGTTTAGAAATAATTTTTGTCCACGACCATAACACACTTCCAACTCAAATGAAGAGATTTTATTTACATGCTTATGAGAAGGATTGGCTTCTTCATGAGCACACAGATCCTTTTTAAGTTTTTTAATGTTGAGAATTTTACTCATGGGGGACAGGAGTTGAAGACCCCCTATCACCACCATGGGGTGATTTTTTGATGTAGAACCAAGTGAGGATGATTTGATACAAGATGATGTAATCATTTACAATCATGACAATCATAGTTGTTCTTCTCTCGATACCTCTCCTATTTGTGGCGAAGGTATCTTGGTGTTAGAAGATACAATCTTTGAGCATCATGAGAATCTTGTTTATTTATCTCCCCCTACCTCTCCTACTTGGGAAGATATGTTGGGCATAAAGATGACAAGATGTCTTGCTTAGATGAACATGCTAAGGTCACCTTAGATTCCCCCTCGATAGAAGATCATCAACAAGAAGTCAAATCCTCTGAGGTTATGATGCACAATTGGCCATTAGATCTCCCTTGATTATTGGACCTCCTAAAACTCCATCTGGACCTCCTAAGAGTCCTCTAATTATTAGACCTCCTAAGTCACCTCATAAGACAATTCTCATTACAGGACCTCCTAAAACCTCATTGCCATAACCTAAGTTTTGTAAAACAACTTACTAGTAATCATGTGTTGCAGCAACCATGTTATCATATTGTTTCTCACACATATAAAACTAGAAATAATAAGAAACTAAAACGATGGAAATAGGGTGCCCCACCTTTATGGGAGATGGAGCACGAGCTAGGGTTTAGGACCTATACCTATTTCCCTCAAGTTTAATTCAAGGAAACCTTAGAGATCTCAATCCAAGGATGAAGTGAGAGAAAGAGATCTTGTAATAAGGTATCCTAGGGTGTGATTAAAGATTAAAAGGGGGTTCACCACCAAGCTAGGGCTTGGAAAGATAAGTAATATGCAAGACCTAATGATCAAACCTAATGATGTGTAGGACTTGAATAGATGACCTAGAAATGAATGTCAAATAGAACAATAAACTAGAAAAGTATAGATAGGTGCACTTGGAAATTTGTAACAGCTCGGAACAAGCTCTAAAATGCTAAAAATGTTGAATTTAATGCATAGTGAGACTCATACACTAGGCTGGGGGATTTAGTCCCAAATTAGGGTTTCTAGGATAAAACAAGAATATGGTGATGATAAGTCTAGATCATCAAAAATCTAGAAAATTCACTTTACCAAGACTCATAGGCTAGAAGTGGTGTACTAGTCCTGCTCAGCTTTTTCAGAGGATTAAAATTTGAATCTGCTCTTATATCTCTTCTCTTCCTTCTCAACTTGATTTCCAGATCTAAAATTTTGAATTATGTCTTGTAGATGTCTTTTAGTGATTTTGTAAACAAGGTGACAACTTTGACAACTTACAACTTGTCACAACCCTCTTTTTATATATACCTAATTAACCTCAGTTTCATATACACTTTATCAAAATTAAAATGTGAGAAAGTGTTTTCACTATGTAATTTTATCAAATTATATTAATATTGTAAGGAACTTAATTTGAATTCTTTTGTTAAACAAAAATATATTTGAATTCTTTTGTTAAACAAAAATATAGCATGTGTGATGATTATCTCATGGTTTGGCACTTGGGAGTTAAATTCTATCTTGAAAAGATAACTGACATGGGGAGTGGAGTGAATATGGGAAGAAAATCGAAGAAGATGAATAATTAAGAAAATGTTTCTTTCTTGTCCCATCGAAATCATTAAGATTTTTTTTTTTCATTTTTCAAGAATCGGTTATCGAAATTGGGGAGAATCTTTAAAAAGGAGAAACAGCTTGCCCAAGACAGCACAGGACTAGATAGTAATGTACATAACGGGAGCAAAGAGTAGAGGGTAGTGGTAGTGTGCACCTTGTGCAGCATATAGGGATATGGACTACAACACGAGGTTTGGGTATTTAAGAGGTGTGGAGCATTTGAGTGAGAGGCCAAAGTTTACTGCCATCAACAAGACAACTCCTCCCTGCAATTCTCATGCTCAACCATGGGATAATAGAGATGAAAGGGGGACGAGCATGCCCACGGGATTTAGAAGGCGTTCTCCCACAGGGCCTCCTTTGTATTATGTTGGGTCTTTTGAATTTCATTTGCAGAATGAAGGAAACACTCCCAGGAACTTGCTTAAGGAAATTGTTTCCAGAACAAAGACAAGGATATTTGGGAGATGAAAGAGAGAGAACCCCATGTAAGCTTGAAAAGAGGTATGTCAAGCTTGCCCCCCCCCAAATAAGGGATTTTATTGGTGCACTCAAGGATTGAGAGGCAGAAACGGGTATGCCCACTCTCATTGCAGAATTAATGAAGGCGTCACCGTTTGAAAGAGTCCTCCAACCTAATTCCAATGCGTGATTAATGGAGGAGTCACCGTTTGAAAGAGTCCTCCAACCTTGAAACGTTGAGGGATGCTCTTGTCAAATACAAACCATTAAGGTATGACATTATGCATGTCTATATTGATACTGCGTATTACCATTGGATTTTTATAATTTAATTATTGCTATTGTTGTGCTTCTAATCACTGTTTATTCAATTTTAAGAGCAGAGTGTTTTGTTGGAGAAGTATGATTTAATATATTGGGTTAAACAATTTATTTTCCTCAACTTTCTTCACTTGTATTATTGTATTAATTCACATTATGTTTTAAAGTTTGGCATAGTTGTTGTTCTTTGCATCAGGAGATTAACAAATTTATCTAGGATTGCAATTTTATTATGTTGAATGTTGGTATATACCTGACCTACTTTATTGTCTGTGTTAATAAAACAATGCGCACCATACCAATTAGCTTTTATCTCTTGATTCTAACTCCTATTATATTTCTAAGAGCAACCAAACATAAGCTCAACCAATAAATTTATGGTTTGTAGAGGACTAAATGCAAATGTCTTCTTTTCAACCCTTTCAATTTGGCTAAGGAATTCACTATTTATATGTATACATATATGGAATGTGGATGGTTGTAATTTCCTTGTTATTCGTTTATGTAATTGTAGATTCTCAAACAAGCCTGTCTATCGACTGTAAGTATTTAGGCAGACATGGATTCGATTTCTCTTGTTCTTCCTTATATCTGCATTGCTATAGTGCAAGCCTATCATTCTAATCATTTCTTTTATCATCACCAGTAAGCTCCTCCATACATTGTCGCTATTCAAAAAGATGAATGAATTTTCCATGTCTCAGAACAAATTCTCTTGTAGATGCTTGTAATTCTTTGACAACATTATATAAATATCTTGAAACTGGAAAATACTATGTTGTCTTGTTAATTGTTAACTCCTCGACCTTTTGTCAAACTCTTTACTTTTTAACACCCATCGCACCTGCCCACATCTACAAAGATGTTTTGAGATAAGTTGTATCTTCTGATAGGGTTTGATGGTCATTTACCAGACTTGTTAGATGTCGATATGCTCTGTAAAAGGGTCTTTTAATACGTAATCACCATTTTTCAATTGATGGAAGAAATTTAAAAGGCATTCAAAGAATTGGTACCCATGTTTGTTTGAGTTGTTTGATGCAATAATAAATGTTTGGTGTGCTTTCAATTCTTGTACTTCAATCATTCTTCTTGTATTTTATTTATTTTTCTATTTGGAATTATCAAAAAATTGAATGATGAGATTGAGAAGTTAGAGGTAGAACACAATGCTTTTATTATTTTTAGGTTCCTGTTGTTGATTGCCTTCGCTTTGGGGATGACTTGCTGGAAGTAAAGTTTCTTTTAATAATTAAATCAAAAATTTATTTAATATTTCATTTAATTTCTCTTAAGTTTGTTGTCAACTACAATGTTTGGAATTCAGATTGCTACTTTCAAGTTGGATACAATGGTAAAAATGTAGTCCAATCTTAGGGTTGAATACTTGGTCAAAATTGTTTGTGTCAATGAATAAATTATTACAATCACATCAAATTCTAGTCATCTACATATCATTATGATTCACTAGATGGAATACGAGGCTATTATACATAAAGCCAATATTGTTTTTAAAAGAAAAATCATAAAACCAGTAATGGTCAATAAAATCTATGTTTATCGTTGGAGTTATCTTTTATTCTAGAAATAGAAGTCAAGTGTAGTTTTGCTAGAAGCTATTCCATTGTCAAGAGGTTATGACTAGTAATAAAGATATTATTTTTTTCCTCATTCATTTGTATGTTGAAAGATTAAAGAAATATTTAAGGAAAGAATTATTTAGTCTATAGAATTACCTGAGTAGAACTAGTAGTATTAAATATGTATCAAATGTTTCTGTTGGATGGTTTCAATAGGTTATTCATGGAATTTGATTGTTTCTTTTCCTTTTATATTCATCAAAATATCATATAGTGGTGATTTATTAGAGAAATAGCTATATAGACTTTGGATAAGTTAGAGGGAAAAGTCAAATATGTATATCTATGTATGTATGTATGTATGTATGTATGTATGTATATATGTAGGTATGTATATATGGAGTAGGTGATATGCTAGAATTTGAAGGATTAACTATGAGACAAGGAAAACTCCAAGAAACCTTTTAGTCAAGATCTATCACGATCCAGTGAGTGCTTAATGTCAGATAACTCGGTGAGTTGCAACATCATAATGTGATCATTCTTCAATCATGTATCTTATTTCATTTCATTTCAAGGTTTCATTACCAAAACGGGGTTTGACCAAGGAAAACCCCTATTCACTAACATTTTCTTCCAGGTCTAGGATTTTGACACATGGAAGAGCAAGTCTATCTTGTGTTTACAACATTAGACTAGTCAAATATGAGATACTTGTAAGTTATTTACTTTGAGTAAAGATGATGCTTATTTATACTAAAAAACCATTTATATTATTTGATAGACCTTCATTCATGGATGAAAATGTTCTTACACTCTTATAAGTGATGTGAATTATATAATTATTCCTCTTAATTCTCATTACTATATAATTATCTGGTTCCATTAAATTATTTTAGGAAGAGGTTTATAATTAGTAAGTGAGTTAATCTTGAACCCTTACATTTGCTATCAGAGCAACTCAGGTTCAACACTCAGACCTCAAGTCTACTATGCTTAGGTTGTATAACATATGAACCTGATGCATTGAAAAGGAAACCCTAGTTGTGGGTCAAGATTCTTAGATGGTTGGTTGGAACCAATTGGAAGTTTAAATTTAGTCTGATCATTCAAAAATCTCGAGGTATGAGACCTCTCCACCTTAGCCACAATTTCATAAGAAATGCTAATAAGGGTGATGGTGACTATTTGAAATAAGCCAAGATGGATAAATTATAGTGTTATTTGAAGTGAGCCAAGATGGATAGTATACAGTGACAACCCTTGAATGATCCTTAAATAATGAGGTGGCAATGAAAGTGAATTAATAAGAAAATTATATTGTGAAGAGAGATCTCTCAGATGACTTAAAGGATGAATTAGTTGGTAAGATACAAGGGGAAGAAGAAAAGGATAACTTCTTGATGAAAGGAAGAAGGAAGAACTCCTATGAAGTAAATAAAGTTGCCGATAATGGATAAATATTAATTGAGCCTTATTGAGGATAGGGAGACCTAAGAAGGGTGTTTTATAGGCAAGATGATTGTTGAGCAACGTCTTATTCCTATAGGAAATGGGTTTGATAGAATCCACGAGATCTTTTGAAAATGCAAGGTTTTGATGTCTTGAGAATTTTTATTAGTAATTCATGATAGAAATTGAATTGATAAATAATTTGATCTATTTATCAGATAGGGTAAGAAGTGATTGATGTAATTGAATCATGTATGCTTGATTGTTCTTATTGAAAGTATGTACTATATGAGAATGATCCTTGTGCAATAATGCACTTCTCATCCTTTGTGTGAATGACACATTTGTATGAATAATTTTATGCATATCATAGAAAATCATTGCCTTAACTGTACTTATATCTTCACTTGAACAAGAAATGTTCACTAAACTAATGTGAGTGATCAATACATATTTCATAATATTGTTGTCCTTGTGCAAGTGATGCACTAGGATAAGTTCTTGATTCCTTGTTTTAGAAAAGGAAAAATAGGTTTCTGAGGACTGAAACCACAAAATTAAAACAAACAAAGATAGAGCATAAAAAGTTCGAACAAATAGACAGCTGTCCCAAAAAGGAAATGACAGCAAAAAGAGACAACAGGGTCCAAAAAAGGACCGCCAAAAATCCAGAAGCAACCACAGTAGCACTACTCCAAGGTGTTCATCAACTCCTCAGCTTCCTTCTCAACTTCACTCATATCCTGTAACCCCTACTTAAGGATTTGAACTGTGTGTGGAGAAGCAGGGGCCTTCCTCTTCATATTAGCTCGGGTGCGAGTCGAAATACCTTCAACAACAGCTCTGCTACAACCTCTGTCCACATCCAAGTCCATGACCAACGAACCCTTTTGATTTTTTTCCAACTTTTCCACCATAGCATTGATGATAATGGTGTTGTGCCTAGCAATTTTATGATTATTCACCACAGTGGCCCTAATATTTTGGCCAATCTTAGACATATTGCTCTCCAGCCTAGTCAATCTTTTCTCCTGCAACTGTTGTCTTTTCCCCGGTAAGGGGGTGTCCTGTCCTTCATTCTCATTACAACTCCAGCTAACCTTCTGCTCCAAATCCATGACTCTGTTGCTGAGATCTCTATTACGACCATTCAAATCACAAATTTCCTTCTGGGCCCACTTAAGAACAGTGAAAAAACCATCAATACTTTTTTCTGCCACACCCATTATGTCCTCAAGCCTAAGGTTATTCAGGATAGAATTAATTTCGCCCTAATTAGGGGAATTTTTAGGGGCATTCACAAATCTTCCAGACGCAGGGGCACTAGGGGCCGAATCTTTACTGACCATAGGTTTATTAGAATGAATTTCCAGAGAATTCACAGAGTACGAGACCAATTTTGTAACTGAGGTACCTTTAAAACCAGAGACCAAACTCGAGGTAGGGCAGCCAGGAGACGGTTAGGGATTAAGACAAGACAACGAAGCAAAACCCGGGATAGGGCAATCAAGCGAAGGTTGCGGATTAGGACAAGAAGGCAGAGCAGTACCCATAAGGACATTCTGACAAGAAAGGGACTGGGGAATAGTGGTTTTAGATCCAACAAGGGTAAAAGCAAGAGGGGCCAGGGGATCATTCTCCCTGCTACTTTCTGTATCCTCATCGTCTAATTCCCCAACAACAACATTTTTAGGTAAAGCAGGTAAATTTTGAAAATGCTCAAAGATGAGCCTGACAAGACCAGGGTGAATAATAGAAATCCGCCTAGGGTTTCTTTCAACTTCATCAAGGAAATTCTTCAGAGAAGAGAATAAATAAAAAGGTAAAGAGATACGAACCTTGTGACAGAAGTGGTTCAAAATGGAAAAGTGATAACCATACGCC
The DNA here is from genome assembly GCA_007258455.2 of Sequoia sempervirens. NCBI lineage: Eukaryota > Viridiplantae > Streptophyta > Pinopsida > Cupressales > Cupressaceae > Sequoia > Sequoia sempervirens. The sequence continues at coordinate 12,114 of VDFB02275582.1, forward strand.
CTGGTGAAGTGCCCATCAACCGTGATGTACTCCATAATGACTCTCAAAACTTTCCTCCAGATTGATTTAATGGACTCCACATCAAAGTAGCTATTGGCAACCTTAACCAACTTAGCCTTCTCCTTATCTTTTCTAGGAAATATGATAACCGCTTCATCAGAGAACCGACGGTCCTGATAAAATTTCACACCCTTAGTCGAAAGACCAGTGATCTCACCAACGATTTGCTCATTCAGCTTAACACTCCTGCCAAACAACACAATCTCACCATTTTTCCAATTTTTGGCGAAATAGTCCAGGACCATCTTGTCAGTTCCATGGAGCTTTTCTAAAAATGGGACTAAACCTCCCTTTTCAAATTTTTCCCAAGCTTTAGCATTCTTTCTGTGCTCTTGAAAGCAGCTCAGCTCAACACGTTTTCTCTCTCCCCCCATCTTCAAAGATCTGTTATACCATACCCTACTATTGCTCTGGGTCCCGTTTAAGCATATTTTCCTAGACACCCAAAAACTGTGCCGGAAACTCTTCTTGAGAAGGAAAATGATGACGATCCCATCAAATCTAATGAAATCGATGTACATAATCTTTATCCGCTTCATCATGGCGAAGACAAACTTCTCTTCCATGCATTGAATCATAATAAATTAGAGCTTTCACCTCAGAATGGAGGTAATCATTCTTCCTCCATGTGTTTTCCTTGCCCTTCTTGACCCCTTCATTGGCAAAGTAATCTGCCACCTTATTGGCTTCTCTGTAGGTGTGGGAAACTTTCACTTTGTTGAATTTACTTAATAAGGAAATTGTATCTTCAATCCACTTTTTGATGGTCCACAAAGGAGGTGTAAGCCCAAGAATGCAGTTTATTATATTCTTAGAATCACCCTCCAACCAAAGACATTTCATATTCATATTGAAGGCCAAGTTAACCACATGATAAGCCCCAACAGCTTTCGCAACATGATTAGTTTGGGTACCGATGTCCACAGCAAAAGCTATAATAAAAGCCCCCATATTGTCCCTTAAGACACACCACTGCCAACTTTCCCAGGGTTGCCTTTTGCAGCACCATCAAAATTGGCTTTCACCCAACCCAAAGGCGGAAAAGTCCAACTAGCATTCTCCCTCCCACAAAAGGCTGGTTTGGAGACATTTAAAGCAACTATTTTTGAATTCCACTTTTTAGTAGTAGCAATATCAAAAGGAGACCAAGTAACTTTATCAACCATTTTTATAGGGATTATAGATAAATTTTCCTTTAAGGCCCTAACAATTTTTTCATACAAGTCCTCCTCTGACTTCTCTTTTTCCCTAAACACTCTGTTGTTCCTTTCCTTCCAAATACTCCATGAAACAAAAGGTAGAACAAAAGACCAGAGCCTACGCACAAAAGGGTTTTTTGATGGAGCTTTCCATTGCAAGAAAAAATCTTCGACCGAAGCAGGGGAAACCCAAGCCACTTCAAGATGCGTAAAATTTTTGCCCCAGATGTGTGAAACAAAAGGACAATGAAGGAAAAGATGATTAACAGTCTCAACATCATTCCTGCACATGTAGCATCTGTTAGGTAATAGAATTCCTCTCTTGCCAAGATTGTCCAAAGTGAGAATCTTATTCTGTAGCATGATCCAATAAAAAATATTAATTTTAGGAATCAAGAGATTAATCCAAGCCTTAGCCCAGAAGGGTGGAGGCTCCTATGGACTAACCATCATAGAAGTAGCAGAAGAAACTGAAAAAATGCTAGATGGATTGTATATCCAAACAACAAGATCATCCACCTGGTGTTGACCCAATCTTAGGGCCCTGAAGGCAAACTGAACAGGGCTAAGATCCAGACTGATGGTCTTCAAATCAACCCAATCCCCATTCCTCCAGTAATCTTTGACCAAGACCCCAAATTTTCTTTTACAATCATTCATCCATTTACTGAATTTCTCATTTCTGATTAAAGGATCCTTGAAAAGCCATCTGTCTTCCCAAAATCTAACATTATTTCCTTTTCCAACAAGCCAACCAGTCCCCATTTCCAGCACCTTTCTACCTCTACTCATATCATTCCAACAGACAGACCCACGAGGTAAAAAAGAAGAATTAATAACATCATTAAGAGACTCACAGTTGCTAAAGTATTTGGCTTTTAAAGTATCTTGCCATTCCCCTCTCAAAGTAAGAGTTCTCAGAGTTGTTTAGCAAGAAGGGATAGATTCAACACTTTAATTTTCCTTAAGCCCAGGCCACCTCTCAATTTAGGTTTGCACACCAAGTCCCAACCAACAAGTGGCAGTCTCTTCTTATCCTCCATGCTTGACCAGAGAAATCTTTTCTGAATTTTTTCAATAGCCTCAGCATATTTAGCAGGAATTTTAAATAAACTGCGAGTATACACAGGTAAATTTTGCAAAGAAGCCTTAAGGAGCTGGATTTTTCCAGCTTGACTGAAAAGAGCTCCTTTCCATCCTGACAGCTTCTTATTCAATTTTTCAACCAAAGAGATCCAAAATGAGTCTGAGGGTTTAGAGCATAAAGGCAAACCAAGATAGGTTAATGGTAGAGGCTCAATCCGGCAGCCAAGAGTTCAAGCAAGTTTAACATGTCTATGCTTAAGAGTGTTGAGGAAGAAAGTTGAACTCTTTGCCCTATTAACAACTTGCCCAGAAGCAGATTCATAAAGATTCATAATTCTTTTGAAAGTCTTAGCTTTAGTCATAGTAGATCTTCCCATGAGAATGGTGTCATCGACGAATTGTTGGTGGGAATAGGTTAGAAGAGAAGAGGAAGGCCTTAGACCAACAAGGGATCTTTGATCAATAAGCTTTTTAATATTTCTTCCCAAACATTCAACCAAAATTGTAAACAGAATAGGAGAGATAGGATCTCTCTGTCTGAGACCTCTGGAAGTATGAAAAAACCTCGAAGGCGACCCATTCACAATGATAGAAGTAGTAACCGTCGAAACAAGTTGGTTCATGAACTGGATGACTCTATTATTAAAACCAAACTTGACCAGGATTTTAAATAAAAAATTCTAATCTACCCGATCATAGGCTTTGGAAATGTCCAGTTTGAGAATGAACCCTTCAGTCTTCGAGACCATTAAAGAATGTAAATTCTCATGAACAGTGATAATTGAGTCTAGAATATACCTACCTGGCACAAAACCATTTTGCTGCGGAGAAATCAATTGAGGAAGCAAAGAAAGTATTCTTGTAGTTAAGACCTTCGAAATGATTTTATAGATAGAATTGCATAGTCTGATAGGCTGAAAAGATTGAAACTCTGAAGCCCCAGGTTTTTTTGGAATAAGGACCACAAAAGTAGCATTAAGTTCTTTCAAAAGACATCTTGATCCAAAGAATTCCTTGACAACCTTCTCAACATCCAACTCAACAATTTCCTAGAACACTTGGAAGAAGAATAGAGGAAACCCATCAGGTCCAGGAGCATTATTGTCATCAAAAGAGAAAACGGCTTTCCTTATTTCAGCCTTGGAAGGGATAGCAGTGATCATAGAATTTTCATTATGACCTATCACCGGGGGTATAGCCTCAAGCAAGGAGTCTTGAGCATCAGGCACAATCTCTCCATTACATGAAAGAAGGTTATTAAAAAAAAGAACGGCCTATTTCTTGATATCATCTTCCTCCTCAAACCTAGTCCCATTTACTTCAATGTAAGCAATTCTATTAGCAGCCCTGTGTTTTGAAGCAGACAGGTGAAAAAATATGGTGTTCCTATCACCCTCAGACAGCAAGACACCCTAGATCTTTACCGCCAAAAAACTTCCTCTTTAGCAATGATGTCATACAACTGAATGAGGATTTCATTTTCCTTTTCTCTAAAATTATCAATATACCCCCATTTCTGGATATTAGCCTGGATCTCCTAAAGTTTACCCTGAATATCCATCTTAGTTCCAAAGATATTCCCAAAGGCATCCTTTTTCCATCTCCTCAAATTAAATTTCACTTCCTTTAATTTTTTAGCAATCCTAAACATAGTTGTACCAGAAATATCAATATTCCACCATCTCCTGATTTCCTCAAAGATTCGAGGATGAGATAACTAGAATTTTTTGAATCTAAAAGGGGAGTTCTTTTTCACCTTGGTAGGATCCGTCGTTAGACAAATGAGAAAATGATCAGATCCCACCCTTGATAGAGCTCTCAAAGCACAAAAATAGTCTATAAACCAATGACCAGAAACAAGGGCCGTATCGACTCTCACTTGGATCAAATCAAGCCCAATCCTCCTATTAGTCCAAGTATATGAAGCACCTTGTAGGTCAAGGTCTATCAGGGCATTACTGTTAATGAAGTCAGAGAGGCCTGATTTGCTATCCCAGTTAATTTGAGAACCCCCAAATTTTTCATCATTCAGGAGAGGAGTATTGAAGTCTCCCATGACCACCCAGTGCTCATTAGGAAAACACTTTCGAAAAGCAGACAACTCACACCAAAAGGAATTTCTAGCATTCTTACAATTCGAGGCATATATATTGGATTGAATCCAGCAAAAGTTGTCTCTTATGTGAGTAAATCTAGTGGCCACAAGATTACCATTCTCCATTAAGGGCTCACCTCTAATAAACAACTTGTTCCAAAAAGTAACAATTCCCCCCGAAGCACCGACAAAACTATTCCCATGAGCCCCATAGTTCTGAAAAATTCTAAAGCATTCTACTTTATCTTTAGGCATTTTTGTTTCTTGAACAAGAAGAATGTCAGGTTTGTGGTCCCTAACAAAATTTTGCAAAACATCCTTTTTATGACGGCTATTTAGCCCTCTTATATTCCAAGACATGATTTTCATTTCTTACCTGGGGATTGAAGTATCTCTGGGATGGTCATTTGGATCACATCCGCAATATCCTTAAGGCTACCATGTTCCCTTTGCCATTTTTCTGATCTCCTGCCCTGGCTTAGCTTATTATTCCCACAGTCTGCCTTGGCCCTAGTTCTTGTGATCATTCCACTTGAGGTGTCCATCCTCTTTTTTCTTTCCTTCTTTGACCTTGAATGTGAAATAACCTCTTCCCATTCAGTCTCATCTTGGCTTTCCAACTCTCTTCCTGATTCCCAACCCTTCTCAGAAAAAAGCCTCTGATCCCAAGGAAGGGTATCCATAAATCCATTCTTGGCTTCTAGAATATTAACATTAGGTGTTTTCATTTTCATGCTTTGGGTATCAAAAGTATCCCTCACAACTTCTAGAGTGGCATTCTCCAGATCCTATTCCCCTTTTGAGCAAGGGCTATCAGTAAGAATTTGAGAAGGGAAAGGTATTCCTATCTCCAGGGACAAACCCTTAATGGGTATTTCCTCAAGACCAGGCACATTCATTCTACTAGCCAACACCAAAGGTGAAGGCGAGACAAAACCCGTTTCTTCACGGCTTATTTCAACCTTCTTCTAAATATCCTGAGCTCCCTCCACAGAGTAAATCTTTTCCTTACTATCCACATGTGGTGAGTTCATGGGTTTAGGATCCTTAGGATCTAAAGAGCTAGTACATTCTATACCAGGGCAAGCATCCTTATGCAAAAATCTATGGATCTCCTTTAGATCAGGAGCAGAAGTGTGTTGTTCAAGATTCTCCTTCGCATCAGGGATAGAAATTAGCCTCTCCTCCTCAGATTTTTTCCTCCATATAGTCTTAGGGTTAGCAACTTTCTCCTTTTCACTTTTATTGTTTAGCGGGCACTTTTTTTCCCAATGCCCAGACTTTCGACATTTAAAGCAAAAAAAGGGTGTGGTCTCGAATTCAATAGCTTACTTCCAAACACCCAGCTTGGATTGGATGTCAATTGATGAAGGGAGATCAGCATTTTGAGAGACCCCTACATAGATTCTAGCAAAGACTAATCTCTTTCTGGCCGCAGTCATTGTATCAATGGACAAGAGTTCTCCAAAGGAGCTAGCAATCCCATTAAATATATCTGTATTCCAATATTCCATAGGAAGACCAGGAAATCTAGACCAAACCGGCACCATTTCAAAAATGAAGTCAGACAAATCAACCCTAGAAGACCATTTCTTCAGGGCCAAGGAAGACTTTCCGATAACCCAAGGGCCACCACTCCTAACAGCCCTGGAATCCTCTTTGCAAGTGAACTGAAAGGGAAAAAAGCCTTTGGGAAGCACCGCCACCGATACCAGTCCACTGGTTTTCCATTTGTTCTTAACAAACTCCCTTACAACTTCAATATTAGGTCTAGGACCCAAAAACTTTCCGACCAGAACATTCTCCATCTTTGCAATATTATGGTCTATGATTTCATCCAGCACAGAAATAGAAAACTTTCCTAACCCTGGGTCAGAAAGAATGCACACAGGGGGGAAATATGATTTGTCATTTGGCTTAACACCAAACAATGAAGACCATGTTTTACCCTTTTCATCCCCTTTTTCCGACAGGTCTGCGGTAGCCTTGGATTTATCATCACACTTCCCAATCGAGGTTGAAATTCCATCCCTTCCACCTGGGTCCACCTGGTCCTTTTCATGAACGTCCTTTTCAGCAGAGCCTGACTTACATTTCTCAGGACTCGAAGAAATCTCCACATTCGCCTGAGATTCCCCTGAACCCCTGCCCGCTACACTGTTTGAAGATTCAAAACCAGACTTTTCCCGCTCGCTCACTCCTATTCCGGCTCCCCATCGGCTCCTGTTAATATTATTTTAGCAACTTGTTGATATTGGAAGCATGAGTCTAAATTGCATGAATACTCGAGTTCTTTATTTCACCTCAAAAAGATTTTAATCTTAATGAATAATATAATTAAAAAAAATAACATCACCCTAATCAATTATATTCAACCAATCAAACTACAACCCTTTAAAATTTCTTCCCTTTTAAAAGAGTTTCTCTTCTATATTCCAATGTTGTTCACACTAGTCCACTCTAATTTCATATGCATGTATTCTCCTCTACCCTCCATTTTATTTCTTCAGAAAGCATTACACAATGGAAGCAAAATACGGGGGGAGATTAGAATGTGCGAGGATCAAGAACAAAGAACAAATGATTAAGTTTGGAGCCTCTGAACATTACTTGTAGGATGTTCCTTCTCCATCGATATAAAAGGGAGAATGTTTCGAGGTTGCCAGGTCCACTGCAAAGTGATGGAAGGTTGCTATGATGGCCTTTATTGCTGTGACAATGTTGAGTTGAGTTCTACTTCTGAATCTATCAACCGGCACAAAAACTCCAAAATGTCTCCCACTGTTGGGGCAAAGTGAACACTCTATAGCATTGAATGATTGTTCATTAGATGACTCTTCAAAGGCATCTGGCAACCGAGGCGATAAGAGTCCTTTCTTGACTAATGGACAATGCACTAAGTTGGGTCTGACACTACTTTATTTGGCCTTCATACGTGAACAATTGGGCCCGACTTTCACAACCATCTCTAACTATTCAGTCATACCTGCACATAAAAGGCTATTATCAGACATACTGTGCACAACTTTTGATAGTTTTCTTAACATCTGTCAATATATTATCAACTGATGCTTGGGTAGTTGTGACCACATTTTGGGTGTCCAAGATCATCATCATTAACTTCTCGGTGAAGTGGAGAACTTCACACAAGCAAGGGGAACCTTGGCAATCCTTCGCCACGAATGGTACAAGGCTTTATTGATGTATGTGTTCCCAAAGGCATCTACTTTCTTATCCTTTTCCTCTCCTCACTACAAGATGGCCTTCAGCTCATTATTTTCTCAGACTAATTGTTCCACATCTTCTTAAATACTTTCCAGCGCGATCCATTGGATTTCCTTCTCAAGTTGATTTTTCTTGGATTTCTTCTTTAGATTTATGACCTCGGATGTGCCTATTGCCACTTTTATCTAAGCACTTTTGATTCATTTATTCGTCGAGGGCGAAGTACTTTTGAATTTTCTCATCCTTATTAGTTTAGAACTCTATCTCTTGGGTCATGATATTTAGCTTCCTGCTTACCATTTTGGTGGCTTAATTATGATAGCGAATGCCATTCTATGGGCTAATCCTTATAAAACTATAGTCGCCTCAGCCTAATCTTCTACAGCCTTTTAGTCTCTTGATTTTTACACTTTTAGTATAATACTTTCAAAAGTGTTTATATATTAGTAGGATTAAAACACATTATTGGCTGTGTCAATAATGGCATGGTGTGATGGTTAAGTTGTGTTGTTATTGTCATCAAGGTTCAAACCTCACTGGGATGTTATTGTTGGATGTTAATATTGGGGATGAGATCTCCCATTTGTGACCTCAACAATTCATAGCTTCAGGTCAAAAGTATTTACCCCTTTAAAAAAGTAAACACATTATTGGTTGTAGAATTATTATTGGAGGACATTGAAACAAGGCTTGAGAGTAGTATCAATTTTCCTTCATGTCTATTGGAATTGTTTAGTGAGTCTCTAATAAAGTTTAATATCTGAAAAATCATTTTCAAAGCAAGAAATTAAGAAATCAATGATGGTCTTGGAGATTGTAGAACTAAAGAAGCATGAGCAAAGGAAAGGAAGGGCCTTCTTAGTCAAAATTGATCAATGCATATAAAGAAGGAGAAGCATGAGATAGGGGAGAAGGAAAAACACATGTACTTACCTTTATGTCTACAATGGGCACTTCATTGGTAGTAATGGCGTTTGAGATGGGGTAAGAAGTGGGAGATATGATATTCAGTGTAAGAAGCTCATGCGTTTTAAGAAGAAGCAACATTGGAATATATAGAGGTTTTGAATCTCAAGAGGGTGCATTAGATGACTTTATCTTGTAGGGACAGTGCTAGAATTGGAGAGCTTTTAATAAATTTTCATTTTATCAATTTTAAAGGATCCAAAGATCCTTTAAATAGGAAAAATATATGAGTAGATGTGTTTTTATGTGATAAATGTGTCTCTATGTAACTGATATTTTGGATTTACTCACCACTAAAGTTCAAATGAGGTAGACCTAGAATGATACATGCTCTCTACCCTTCCTAATAGCATGGATCAAATCACTCCTGGTCTTCTACGAAAATCCAACTAAGCAATGGAGATCCAATTGGTCACTCTCTTCACATAGAAGAAGGATCTCATAGATAGTCATGATATAATCACTTGAAGTATGGATTGGATCACTTTCACTCACCTCTCGAGGAAAGAATGTCTATTGGTACACTACGATGCTGATTTGTGAGGCTAGATGCGGAATCATTGGCATGCTCAAGTATTGTCTTGTATCTCATCAAATAATTATTGTTACAGTTCTAGTGTCAATAAGTTCAATGATTTATGTCAAGAGAATGTGCTCTCTTGTGCGAGACTCTCCTCTTATCTACCTCCATTCATTATCTTCTCATTTTTTCTTAAGAATGGGTTAGTTCTCTCAAGAAGTTCATCCAAAAAAAATTCAACCTAGTTTTCCTTAATCTGTGAACACATTTGATATGCAAGGCAAAGTGAGAGATAGGAAACTCAAAAGACAGTAGTTTTTTTTTATTTATTTTTTTATATGATTTCATGTTTTATTTCAATTGTTATGCTTGTTTTGGTTGATGGTTGGTTTAATGTTTATTTAATGTCTTGTGAAGGTATTCAGGGCTTCTTTCTTCCTATCTTGTGCTCTTGGAAGTTGAAAGATTCTAAAAAAATTAATTAATCTAAATACATTTTGAAAAAAACTTATCTCTATTTTCTTTCTTTTTTGTAATTTTCTGAAATCCAAGTGTAAACTAACTAACTAATGACATTGCATGAAACTTATGCTATATTTTTGGGGTTTTTGATTTTTGAGAAAATATTTTTAACAAACTTCTAATCTATTTGAAAGATGAGAAGGTAATTTAAATCAAGTTCTACCTATGGAAGTAAATTTTAAACTAACTAAGAAACAAAAATGATTTGTTACAATCCTTAGGAAAATTTAAGTCATGCAACCACCGTGATTGAAATTCTCAGAGGATCCATCTTAATTAGTAGGTTAGTCTCCTCTTCTAACCTTGGGGTACTCCAATTGATGGAAAGGAAAGGTCTATATTGGGATTTATTTGAGAGGAAGGATTTATTTAGAATCTCTACATGTTGTGTATGTGAGGTTAGAGCCCAAATATGATGATTTGGGATTAGGATTTTTAGAGACTTACAATCTTCTAAAGGTGATTTTGTTTCTCAAGAAAAGGATATAGAGATTTTAGCAAAGATTTACAAAAGTAGCTTAAATCCTTCTATCAAACAATATATTCTTTTAAATGCACACAAAGATTCTATATTAAAAAATTCTCCCCCTTTATGAATTATGGAAGAGATTTTTAAAGAGGAAAAGAGGAGATAAAACCAAGAGAAAAAATCTAGCTAACAATAAGGATGAAAGATAGAAAGGAAGCATGACATTCACAACTAAGAAAAATATTTGATTAGAAGGAAAACTAGAGAAACATCAACCAAAATGAAGAGACACACATGCTTTCCAAATTATGAATTCATCACCCATGTTAGGAATTGGGTCACCCATTTTACCATGGTAGGTCACTAGGTGACCCTAAGGTTTATCCAATGCCCCTATAGTTGAAGGCACAAGATCATGGATTTGGAAGACAATATGGAAAATAAAACCATGGTAGACAATAAGGGTGGAGGACACATGATGAGGGTGTCAAGGTACTAGCAAGGCTTCCATCAAGATAGAAAAATACATGAGGTGAAATGAGCACTTTAGGTGGTGTTGCAAGGTGTGTGCCCTTGGTCTCCTTATGTTATGCAACACAACACTCAAGTTCGTGACATGGATTAACCACCTCCCATGGATTTATTAACTCTAGCAATTATATTAGACATTAACAGGTTGATCTTTTGGTGCAACGATAACCATCTATGCAACAATTGGTATTAGAGCCTGGGTCATGAGTTTTGATGCATGAGCATCCATGGAAAATTGGAAATCTTGTATCAAGTAGAATTTTCAATTTTTGTTGAGCAATTTTACAATTTTGTGGTGAGTAAATTTTGGTTTGGAATTCAAATTGAAGGTGGTAAATGATATATATTTGAATAATTAAACTTGAAAAATTAATTTCCCTTTGCACATTGTCAAGTTGACTTGTGGGAGAAAAAAATAACGAAAAAGCAGTTTTTAAATATTTAAATTAAAAATATTTGAAAGGCAATTTGGGGTGTTGGTATTTTAATGTGGATATTTAAAACACCATTTAATTATCCCTAAAAATTAGTGATTGGAAAGTGGGCTCTAGGACTTGCTTTGATTTTTCTGCTTTTTCAGGAGTCAAAAAGGAGAGAAAAAAAACTGAAAAAGACTCCTATCTTTAGTGGGCTGCTGGAAGTGGGTTTTAATTGTTTTTATTTGTTTTTTTTTAGGAATTTGGTGTGCAGAAGCAGCATGGGCCATGTCATATTGAATAGGCCCAAATAAAGCATGTAAAATTAATTTCATGATAGGAGGAGTAAAACAGAAAAAAAAAAAGCCATTCTTTAGCATGAAAGTTTGAAGAGAAAGAGAGAAGAATTTTGGGAAGGCAAAGTGAAGGAGGCATAGCTTACTATGGAGGATGTTTTTGTGATGTTATTTTGTAGGCTGGACTAATAAAAAGCATCCCATGGAGATTTCAGAATGATAGGGATGAAGATTTAGAAGTTGCATGTGTTGTTTTAGTGCTGAGAGATGAAATTTTGTTGCAAAAGCTCATATAACTGAGCATATGAATGTATTTGAAGGTATTTCCTTACATATTTGATGCATGTAAGAAGCTTAATTGCTGCATATCATTCCATTGATGACTAAAACCCCTTTGTAATCAGATTTCTTTTAATGGTGAAAATCAATGGTTTCATGTGCAAGAAGTTTTATGTATGTTAGTTTGTAATTTCTCTATTCCAGTTGAGTATTTGTTGTGAGAATTTGGAGAGTATTTTTTGAATTTAAATTCCTCTTTTCATCAATGGTATCAGAGCTAGTTTTTTCTAAGTGTGCAGGCAAAAGCGCTGATGTGAGGCAGTTTGCACCAGGGCCTATGGGTAGAGAGTGAAGTAGTTGCAAAGGGAGTAGGAAAAGTGTTTGACAAAATGTCTTGGAAGCTAGGAGAATGTTTTGTGATGAAGAAATAATTTCTAGAGCCACAAACAGAGAATCAAGAGCCCATCCAGAGGAGTAATTTATTTCGAACAACGTGTAAACTGAGTGGGAAATGTTGCAAATTCATTGTGGACAACAGTAACACCAATAATATTGTATCCAAAGAGATGGTAGACAAGTTGAAATTGAAAATAATCAAGCATCCTAGTCCATACTACATTTCTTGGTTGCAAGGAGATTGCTAGATATGGGTAAGTGAGAAATGTGTGGTTGATTTTCAAATTTGTAGATATAAGGATGTGATTGTATGTGATATAGCACCTATGGATATATGTCATGTTTTGTTGGGTAGACCATGGTTGTATGATCGAAGAGATCTACATGATGGTAGGAAGAATACATATAGCATCATAAAGGATGGGGAAGAATATGTTTTGAATCCTTTATAGGATAGCAAAGAGGAAGTGGCGAAAGAAGTTGTAGCAGATAATAAGGATAGAAAGGAAAATAAAATGGGAAGGGTTGAATCTTATTCTTCTTTCGGTATTGATATGTTTGCAAGTGAAACTTTGTGTGTAGGGAAGAAGGATGGAAAGGAAAATGTGGAAATCCTTGTTCAAAAGGATAAAGAGGGAAAAGAGGAGAAAACATGCAGCAATGATTAAGGATGATGAGTGTCCTTTGGAGGACTTGAAAGTAATGGAAAATGAAAGTGTAGCTAAGAGTGAAGGTGAAGAAGATATGGCAGCAGATAGTGGTGAAGAAAAGGTTGAAGAGAAAGAGGTAATGCATAATATGTTTCATTTTTATGATGAAGATGAGAATGGATCTTGTGTAGATGAAAATATTTTAGTGGTAGAAAAGGAATGGCAAGTGTTGATGTAAGGTGGAGTGAATATTGCCTCAAAAGGTAATGAGGTGAAATCTTTTGATGAATGCTTTGATGAGGTTGAGGATGATATTGCAATGAAGAATGAGGAAAAAGATGTTGGGGCAACAAACAAGAATAAGGTAAATTTTAATTTTGAATTTAGTTTTAATGATTCTATACCTTCTTTGGTGAGTGTAGAAGAGGATTTCAAAGAGGATTTCAAGCAAGAAGAGAGTATATAGATGGGAATTTCTATTTTCATGGAGTAGTAATTGCAGATTTGTATAAGGATATAGTGGATTTTGATTGTTATTTGGATAATACATATTTGGATGTAGAAATTGTAGAGGATGTTGTAGGTGAAACTTGGTGGAGGTGGCCGGTTTATGGTGGGTTGAATCCCAAAAAAGTAGAGAGGGGAATTTATGGTATTAGGAAAAGGATGGTACATGGTGGATACAAGTCCATGAGAATAGAGGCGAATGGAGTGCAAAGTTATCAGAGAAGGAGGTCGCTTGTTCCAACTAAGTGTTGGAAGAGGAGAAAGAACAAATCAGAAGTACTAGTTTCAGTAATGAAGTTTGTTAAGGGTTGTTTACAACTTGAAATGATGGTTCTACCATTCAACTCCATTTTGTGAGACCAAGCTCACAAAATTTTTCTAAGGAGCATCCATGGAAAATTGGCAATCCTGTATCAAGTAGAATTTTCAATTTTTGTTGAGCAATTTTACAATTTTGTGGTGAGTAATTTTTTGTTTGGAATTCAAATTGAAGGTGGTAAATGATATATATTTGAATAATTAAAGTTGAAAAATTAATTTCCCTTTGCACATTGTCAAGTTGACTTGTGGGAGAAAAAAGCAATAAAAAAGCAATTTTTAAACATTTAAATTAAAAATATTTGAAAGGAAATTTGAGGTGTTGGGATTTTAATGTGGAGATTTAAAACATAATTTAATTATCCCTAAAAAGTAGTGACTGGGAAGTGGGATCCAAGACTTGCTTTGATTTTTTTGCTTTTTCAGGAGTCAAAAAGGAGAGAGAAAATTTGAAAAAGACTCCTATCTTTAGTGGGTTGTTGGAAGTGGGTTTTAATTGTTTTTATTTGTTTTTTTTGAGGAATTTGGTGTGCAGCAGTAGCATGGGTCGTTCCATATTGAATAGGCCCAAATAAATCATGTAAGATTAATTTCATGACAGGAGGAGTAAAACAGAAAAACAAAAAAACAAAAAAAACAAAAAAAATCTCATTCTTCAGCATGAAAGTTTGAAGATAAAAAGAGAAGAATTTTGGGAAGGTAGAGTGAATGAGGCATAGCTTTCTCTGGAGGATTTTTTTTTATGCTATTTTGCAGGTTGAACTGATAGACAACATCCCATGGATATTTCAAAATGATAGGGATGAAGATTTAGAAGTTGCACATGTTGTTTTAGTGTTGGGAGATGAAATTTTATTGCAAAAGCTCATATAATTGAGCATGTGAATGTATTTGAAGGTATTTCATTACATATTTGATGCCTATAAGAAGCTTAATTGTTGCATATCAGTCCATTAATGACTAGGATGATCATGACGATGACTAATTTATAGAGGATGTAGAGAATGAGGGTGTCAAAAGATAATGAGACACTGAAGGAGGGTATACCTACATCTCAATTTATTCCTTTTATAGAGTTGATAAAGGAGGAAATGAGTATATGTGATATCTTATAGCAACTAGTATATCCTTATGAATACTTTTCTTCTCCCCTTTTTACTTGTCGTATTGTATCCTATAATTTGATTATTCACTAACAAATAACTAATATTTTTCTCTTTTTTTAACATATAGGTATTGTCAATTGCTTGAGAGACTTGATTATAATTGTATCCCTATATCTTTTCACTCTTGTCATGGAGATAGATAATGATGCACTCTTAGTGTGTCAATAAAGAGTTATATTAATATGAATACATACTAATACATTTACTCCTACATTTCATCATAGAACCACATAGTGTATTAAAGGACTAGAGTTATTACACTATACATCAAAGTTGTCATACTTAGAGAGGTTTTTGTTGTTTAAATATCACATTCTCTTTCACAAGATGGGATCTCAAGACATTATTTTAAGTGAGATTTCATACTAATATCTGCTCATGTAAATTATCCCTTTGTGGTTAGACGCAATGGATATCAAGAAGAGATGACAAAGTAGAAGTCATAGAGGACATTTCCCCTTACATGGGGAGATTTCACAATTGTACTTCACATATTATTATGAGTATCCTCTAGTGGATCATATTTACTTAATTTATTGATACACACTTGTATTTGATGTAACTTTCATTTTTTATATTGTCTATTAATTTATGTTTATGTCATGGTTGATGTATTTAATCTAGTCTCTCATGCATCTAGTTAGCTTAAAATTTAAGTTTTACTTATGGATGTATACTAAAATAGGTGCCATTTTATACTTATGCTTGTGTATTTTTTATTTAATGTATGTATGCAATGTGTAGCATGTATGTAACTATGCAAATAGTTTGGTGGATATGACACAATGGATTCACATGTTTTATTTTCATGGATTCTATTTACTGAAATTTATTTATACAATATGTAGATGATACTAACATTGTGGTTTCCCCATGTGGTCATTTTTACTTAGGGGGATTGTGAGTTGACCTAGAATAAGATGACTCACTAAGCTTCCAAGATATCTTTATAAGGAGTCAAGTGGGAATGACAATATGAGAGAAAACATTTTTATTATGAAATTTTTAAAAAAATGATTTTGATTTAGACAAACTGCTTAGACTAAATTTATACATTTGACAAGTATAAAATTTTATTGGTAACTTGTAGAATTAGACCAAAATATGGCCAATAGGTCAAACACAACATAAACGAAAGATTCTTAGTGGGGATGGTCTTTTGAGGTAGATGGTTGTCTCACCTAGTTTATGCATGTGTGTTATTGTTATCTTTTCCTACTACCCTCATCCCTAAGAGATGATACAACACCTAGGATTAGGGATCAAATAAGTATAAGTTAATTGAAAACCCTATGAGAAGTACAAGAAAATTCCAAAAAACAAGACAAAATCATGTCTTCTACACTTTGGGCTCTATAGGACTCAAAAGGGTATTCCCATTAGATTCTTTAAGAATGAAAATTTTCAATGGAATTTACTAAGTTACATGTACAAAACTATTTCCATATGCCACAACACATTAATCTAATTTACCATTATTAATTGAGATTGCACTAGTTTGACATATATTTGTAGTTACTTGAACCCTATATATGTAATATTTAACACATTCACATATTTATAATCAAAGGATTTAATGTTCAACACGTGCAAGCATGATATTTTATGATTTTCTCATTGTGAACCAATAATTTACATGAACAACTTGTCTTTGTTCTAGTTAAGAAAATGGATGATAAAATTGCAAGGATTAAAGGCTATCCTTTGTAACTTTTAGAAACATGAATAGAAAAACCTCACATGACTTATACTTTTTGAAGATGTTGATTATTTACAAGTTTGACCAGTTGGATCAAATGTAATTTACCAAGACTAGTTCCCACTCCTACAAAGATAGAATCAACCAAACACAAGTACAACAATAACACAATAACTCCAATGCAATGATGAGTTCAAATTGGAGACTTCTACCTTGCTAATTTTCTAAATACTCAATTGCCTTCATATCATTAAAGTGCATCCTATTCTTAGTTATCTCACTCCAATTGACAAACTCTACATACTAGATGAGAAAGATTTATTATTATGAATAACTCATAATAAGAAATTTTACATCTTGTGAATGAAAAATAACTACTTACAACCATAAGTGTAGAAAATGTGCACCTAATTTTTTTCTAAGGTTTCCCAAAGAATACAAATGAAATTAGAATCAAAATTACACAATAAGATCAAGAAATATCTTAGTATTGATTTAAAAATATATATTACAATATTAAATTAATGATAATAGAATTTAAACTCTATTTCATTTCCTAAAGTATTACATGGATATTTTTCACACAAATACTATAGATCAACTACATATAGAACTTAATTAATATGGAGTATGTTTTAGCAGCCTAATGCACTACCTAGAACTTACAAATCAACTCTTTACAATCCTTAAAACTTTATATTTATATAAAAGAAAGAAACCCAAATCAGATCCGAGAGTGACAAATGGCATGGACTAAAGTCCTATGTCTACAAATGTATGAGGGAATAAATGAATATACCATGGGATCTTTAAGTTTATCCTCTTTTGTAATTGAAAATCACTCTCCAACATATTACCCACACTCCTTTTTACCCTTCTAAATAAAAATAGTTTCACTTGGAGTTGTTCGACCTTTACTATATTTAGTTTTCCCACTCATTTTAATTTTGCAAAAAAATCCTACTTTGTTCCATATTATGTCAAATATTCTAGTATCTTTTTGGTGAATTGTTAAAATTTGTCACACTTTCAGCTAACCAACAAACTTTTTAACCTTGTCACACTTTCACACATTTGGAATTTTTTTGAATTTTGGTGCATTTTTTCACTAGTGAACATATGAACCTTGTTAATTTTTTTAGCCCTTTGAAAAAAAAAAAATCCTTGGTACTTATTTTTGCACTTTTTTCAAAATTAGTGAACTTGTATACCTTGTCAACTTTTGGGACTTGTGGTAAAGTTTTGAACTTTGCAGCATTTTCACACATTAAATGAATTAGTAAAAATGTGAACTTTTTCAAATATATTTTCTTTTGGAGAAAATTGAACTTTGGCATTGTTGAAAATTGAGGTGTTTATGTAGCTTAATACTTTGTAAAACTATTATAATTGTTGATCTAAATATGTATTCTTTGTTACAGATTCTTTGTGAGTAATTATCTGATTAATTCATTTTATCATTTGTAGAATGAAGACAGAAGTTGTAGAAGAATTAGACGGGATATTAGAAGATACACAACATATACCGTGGAGAAACTCTTTCGGGAAAAAACTCTACCAAGAATCAATGTATTATTTGATCTCTGAAGTAGATTACAATAACTCCAATTCTTCCTTGAGATACTTCTTCTACCTTCCAACAATCTTTATGAGCTTTGTAATAATAAATACATACAAACTCTCTTCAACTTGGTTAGGATAAGACAATAAACAACATAGCTCGAGTTACAGTACAAAGCCCAATCCTATCTCCTAAAGTTATGCCACTCTCTTCCATTGGAGGTTTAGCTGAGACATTTAAATCATCATCTTCATCCCATTTGGCATCCCAAAAGCTGAGTATTAACTCAGCCTGACCACAGTAGAAATATCTATTGGTTTATCCTCAGTGGCCCAAGGTGGGCCCTTGTGTATCTAAAATATCTTAACATGTGAACATTCCGGACCAACTTGGTGCCTAAAGTGGTGATGTTTTATTCTTCATATCTATCCACCATTCATGCAAGAATGGTCAGCCCTATGTGGAAGGAAGTTACCTATTATGCATGTTTAATAAATTAATGGTGTGCATTTCAAGTAGTTAGAGTCAACTGGCATTCAACTAAAACTAATAGAATAAACGAACTAAACTAAAATGAACTATTTGATTAGACATTTGATAGGAATTTACTCTGAACTAAACTAAACTTCAGCACATTTAAACATGTTAACCTAACTCTTGGGGATCTTTACATGCATTACAGTGTATCTCTTACTCCAGGCAGTTAACTTCACAAACTCAATTGGTCCTGGGAGATAATAATAAATCATTTTGGTATATTCGATCGTTCAAAGGTTTTTTAAGTAAATAATATATGAATAAAACTTCGAAATAGGCTCAATGTGAAATAGTGTTTATGTATACTTGTGTATATGGTTATCAGATTACACATGGAAAAATTACATCAGTAGATTTTCATATATATATATGTTCATCCATACTCGAAAGAGATCAATAATTCTAATAGAAACATCTTTTCAATGTTATGTCATAAAACCTTAATTCTACACATCAATGTTACATCAGATTCTTTCATGCAATACTTCTATTTCAAAGTTTCAATAATGAATGTCAAATACATATACATATACAATGGGACTTTACAAGCCATTCCAGAATGATACACAAGTACATCAATAGCAAATAAAACTCTGATCCTCCAACCGTCGTGACACCATCGGTCTTCTTGCGAGTTGGGGCCAAAAGTGTGATTTAGGCGCCTTTTCCGCCCAACCACGAAGTACATGACTTCCCTGGGTTCCTTCCTAACTCGAAGGAATCCCCAGCCCTACATAAGGAGCCTAGCAACCTAACACAATAAAACAGGAGGGAACTCTCGATGCATGCCTGGTGCCTATATGCATTTCTAACATGAGAAAACATATTTCTTGCAACAGGAGGTGGCAGAGACTCAAATACATATATTTCTAGGCTTTTAAAACAAATCAATCTATTTCAATGGTACAAGTGTTTGGCCAAGCATAAATAAAATAACAAGTGGTAGTTTCAGAAAAGGTAAAACTACCGTCTCTGTGGATCCACCTTCAGCATCCTATCCCGGAAGTTACCAAAATGCAGTATAATAAAGTGCAAGAATAGAAAATTGTGCATTTTCCATACATGCTTCATGCATTCTATTGATTCTAAAAGAATTTTCTTCATTTATCCACATTCATACAAAGATTGCTTTTCAAACTGATTTCCATGCATACTTAGGTTTCAAACGAGAGTTTCAAAACATCTTTTGAATTCCATTTTATCATGTTGAATAAAAGAAAAGGTTGTAAGTTTCAGTATTAAAATAACATCTGCTCTTTTCTCAGTAAATTTTCTCTTATTTGGTAAAGGAATCTGTTTTCACTCCAAGCTACTCTCTTGAAGGTTCTTGTTCAAGTTTGGTTTTTCAAATGTAAAAATGCATGTACATCAAGATACTTTTAGTGTATGAACACAAGTAGAGGAAAATAATTTTCTGTATAAAATAGTGTTCTCAGATTTATGTATATATTTCTATATCTTCAAAATTCAAGTTGATTTGAAAGTGGAATTCCCAATATGCTACAGGTTTCTGGTTAACAATAATATACAGAAATAGGATAATTCTTTCAGAATGACAGAGGTTTGGAAATTTGCATTTGAGTTTTATATTGTAAACCGATATTCAGAAATCTACATCTGTATGTAAGCATAAGACAATGTGACCAAAGAAGATCACCAATTTAGATGGTTCTCATAGGTACATTTTCATATTTCCAGCTTCAAAAATACTGAGAAGTTTATATATATTTGACAGAAATTACATCACATTCTGAAGATGGTTTTCCTGTATAAATTCACATTTGTATATATATATGTATATATATATATATAAATATAGCTGAGTGTATATATATATATATACATACATATATATATATATATATGTTTTAAATAAAAAGAAATACATATTTTTATAACTGTTCTCACGTTTTCTAGCCGTGCACACAGAAAAGAACATTATACAGGGTTCTAAGAAGGTGATAAGCACCCCAAAGGCGCTGGGAGGCCTTGCCTCTCCCATGGGGAGGGCATGGGCTGTGAGGAGGCTGCACCCCCTCCACAGGCCGCGAACTGTGGAGGGCGCGAGCCTCCCCACAGAGTCGTCCCTTCCTTTGGGAAGGGCTGGGGATTACAATCCCTCCCCCTACATTAAAAACAAATTCTTAAAAACAGAATTCACCCAGCATTCAACTACAATTAAATTCATTTCAAAAGAATTTCGAATTAATGTCTGGTAAAGGTTTTCTTGCGAAATTATGTGTATATATATATGCACAAGAATGTAAATTCTTGTGTATATATATATATATATATAAATATGATTTCATATCTTTTCTCTCACAAATTTTTCTATACAAAAGAATAGCAAATGAGGACAGTTTTATGAAATGCAGATTTGCAACAGATTATAGCCCTGTTCTGGAAGAAAGAAATTGGGTATTTTCTCAACAATGCAACAAATGAGTAGAAGGTTTTTACCCAAATTTAAAAATAAAACTGGAAGACATTTCTTAGATATTTGTAATCATTTTAATAAAATGATGCATACAATTTCTCCAATTTCATACTGAAATTCAAACTGGTTTAAAAGCAAAGAATGGAAAAACTTGGCAGATTACTCCAGTTGCAGATGTCTAGAATTACCTTCCATCTCTTTCTCCCTGAGCCCTGGTTATTTTTTGAATAATCTTCTCTTCTCTCCCCTTAAATCTTTATTCCTTCTTCCGAGAGTCATGCAGACCCTTTCAAAATGACAGATGTATATTTTTCTTGGCAAATTTTACATGCAAAATAAAGAGGTAGCCACTTGCCGAGAGCATTGTTGGTTTTAAGGAGAATTTCCCAGAACCCCAAGTTTCTCGGGACTGTTATTTTTCCCTCTCCAATTTTTGGACTTTGGCTTTAAACATATGCAAACAAAAATATTTCCACTTTATCATATGCAAACAAAAATATTCCCACTTTATTTTAATTTCATAACTAGATAAAATTTAATAAACAGATTTTCAATTATTGCACAGAAAATGGGATATATATATATTAAATAAAATAAATCATAATCCTTTCAAAACTTTAATTGATAATTAATTTTTTTTTGTTTATGTTATTATTTTTATCATTTAGTTATTCAAACCATTTATTACCTATTTTGTAAGCAATTCAAAACAATCCTATTGAAATAGACATTGCCTAAATGCAACTATATGATTTTTAGGTGTTGTGTGTGTGTATCGAGAGTTCCTCCTCTTTTACCCTATCGAGAAGCTAGCCTTCTTTTCCTCAATCACACTCTTGGTCTTTGACCACCTGCAACTCAAATGCACTCAGGCGTGCAACAACAAAATTGTATTAGTAACCGATATAGAAATATAAATCAAAGCAATAATTAAATCAATGCTTCTATTTTGTTCTATCTTGTACATTTTAAAATAAAATGTGTTCATAATTCCAAAAGCAAATTTTTATTTTATTTTTACATTTCCATACACCAAAGCATTGTATTATATCATATTACTCTAACACGCACCATCATTCATATAATAAATCCCACAAAGCCATGGTCAAAATAGCATCAAGAGCCGGGCGTGACATCCTTCCGCATTGGGTGCCCATGTGCTCCTATTATTTGGAACTCATCTTGGATGCCCTCACATGCCCTATTATTTAGAATTAGTACAAGTGTCAATTAACATGATTATTTCATCAAAATTAATCTCTCTCTAATCCTAGTGTGGGAAATTGCTTTCCAAGGACAGGAGATACATGAAATAAATAATGTTTAGGGTTTCAATTAAATGGCATCCTATTTCCAACATTCTCCCACTTGACATTATACATTGCAATTATTCTAAACAAGGAATAATTATAAATCAAGTATAGAACTTAAGGCCAATGGCCTTCCTACACCAACTAATCAATCCATGCCAACTTCAAATGCAACCTAAATAATCATGAAGCTCCAAGAAAATGATTAAAACCAGGAAGACTTCTAGAAGACTAGTTTCATAAGATAATTTGTAACATTAATTAAAGTGTCAACTTTCTCAAGTAATTCCTTCCTCAACTGTTTCTACTTTAAAGTGATACTTAACACATCAGCATGCTTAGTGGGCATGATACATGAACTTTTGGCTGAAGCTTTTGCTTTCATTATCACATTCAATTTTAGCATACAAAACAATACCTTTCCCAAATTCTTTGTATCAAAGCGCCTCTTTGGAGAATGGCAAAACCCGTAGAGTATATTGGACACTGCATTCAGCAAAGGTGTAGGCCCTGGTCTTTCTATTGAAATAGCTTTGCTTGCCTGCAGTAACTATTCCAACATATATCTCTTACCATAAGAGAACTCAAGCCCCCTTATTTCTCCAAGTATCCATGAGGACCTGTAAACAACCAATCCATGCCAAACTCCAAATGCAACATAGCACTATCATGAAGTAATCAAGCAATTGATTAATGTACCCAATACTTATGAGAACTACACAAGATCAATGTCAAAGCTCCCATCTTGAACATAAACATGACATCCATGATATAACCATCTCCTCTTATGAGATCACATGCACCATAATACACTTAAACATCCTAGTCTCAAGAGAACCATGCCAAACTCTAAATGCAACAAGAGTAAACCATGACATAATAACAACCACTCTAAACCAAGAAAAAACCATATCCCCAATCATATGAGGATAACCTTACCAATGATGCATCCACATCACTACCAACAACTCCCACTGAATTGTGGTACCCAGTCACATATGGCATCATGACTACCATCCTCTTCATGAAGATCACTATATCCTACCAAAGCTCCCACTGAACTATGATACCTAGCTATACATGGAAACAAGATAAACATCAAACTATCACTGTCAAAAGCATATGAAATTTTATACATTTCCTCATGATCAAAATTATCATAACATGTACCATGCCACAACTCTAAACCGCTAATCAAGAGTATACCATGACATAATAACAAAACCATCCTACAACCGAGAATCCACTTCATTGCCAAATGCTCCCACTGAACTGTGATATAGAGCAATCCCATGGCATCATGATGCACATAATCAAAACCACATTTCTATCATAAGCTCACACCAAACTTGTGAATCCAAGCTCTCAATGACACATGATAAACATCCTCTAAAGAAATAATATATACCTCTTGTAACAAACTTATTTTCCAAAATCAGCAATAACAAAAATAGTAAAAGCTCCCACTACAACCAAAAAAAACCTCCAATCTTTTAAGAAAGGCATCAAAACTATACCCAACCAGTAGCTCACGATACCAAATGTTGAAAGTTGAGGTGTTTATGTAGCTTAATAGCACCTAATAAAACTGTACTTACTTGATCTAAATATGTATTCTTTATTTACAGATTCTTTGTGGGTGATTATCTGATTAATTCATTTTATCATTTGTAGAATGAAGACAGAAGCTTGTAGAAGAATTAGACATGATTAGAAGATACACAACATATACCATGGAGAAACCCTTTCGGGAAAAAACTCCACCAAGAATCAATGTATTATTTAATCTATGAAGTAGATTACAATAACTCCAATTCTTCCTTGAGATGCTTCTTCTACCTTCAACAAATATTCTTCACAACCTGCAATAAACTCATACAAACTCTCTTCAACTTGGTACACCTATCTCTTCCAAGTAGAGTTTAACCATGAAGAACAATTCCAAATCATCATCTTCATCCATTTGGGATTCCCAAATTGAAGTAGTAACTCAACCTTTATTCTGTAAATATCTTCAAGGCTTTATCCTCAAAGTAGGCACCCAAGAGTGGGCCCACTTAACTCAAACTTTTGAAATATCTTAACATGAAAAGGAGTTAATTCCAAGAAGCCAACTTGGGTGCCAAAAGTGGGTCCAAGTTATTTTTTGTTAACTGAAACATCTATCTCGACCATTCATGCAAGAATGGTCATCCCTTGTTAACTGAAGGAAGTCACCTGTTATCTGTCATGCAACTCAAGTCATTAGTCATGCATTCCAAGTTAATTGAAGTCAACCAGCATTCAACTAAAACTAACTAAAGATAACTAAACCATAACTGAACTGAACTGAACTTCATACATGTAAACATCAAACCCTAACTCATAGGATCTTTAAATGCTTTGCAGAAGTGTTATCTCTTACTCCAAATAGTTAACTAAACTCAAGGTGGGTTCCACCTTCCATGTGGGTGCCCCATGTACTCCTATTATTTAGGAACTCATATTGGATGCCCTCACATGCTCCTATTATTTAGAATTAATTACAAATGTCAATTAACATGATTATTTCATCCAAAATTAATCTCTCTCTAATCCTAGTGTTTGATAACACTTTCCAAGGACTTAGGAGACACATGAAATAAATAATGTTTAGGATTGCAATTAAATGGAATCCTATTTCCAATAGGCACATCTTCACACTTTTGAAAAACTAGAGAACTTGTGAATCTATAAGATTTTTGCACTTTTGGTAAGCTTTTGAACCTTGGATCATTTTTGCACTTTGGTAAACTAGTGAATCTATGAACCTCATCAAATTTTAAATTTTTTTAATCTAATGACATCCTCCATGCCTCAATTATGTTACTTATTTGATGTTGTCACGGAGGATTGCACCCTGAAAACTAAGTGTGAAACTTAGCAATTTTGTGCAGCATAGTATCAAACTCAGGTTGTGGGTGACCTATTGCGAGAATGAACCTCTATATTATGGGTTGGTTCCCCTTTGGATAAACTATAAAACTTATGACATTTGTTTGGGAAAAGGGTAAGAAGGATAATTGATTGAATGTAAAACTATTTCTAAGAGGTTATGCACCAAAATGATATAAACATGAAAACTAATTCACAACTATTTTTTCAAAAAGATATGTTCACACAGCTTAGAAAAGGGAAATTTGATCACAATAATGTTTCTAAAGAAGGCTTAATAATTTTTCTTTTCGGAAGGAAACCTATGTTTCACAACTAGGGAGACAGAATAAACACAAGCACAACCTAAGATGTGATATTCAATTTCTTTTGTGCATGTACAGTAATGAATGAGACAAAACTAGAGCTTTTGGTGATTAAAACACATTAACTTCATCAAAGGATTCATAAAGACACTCACATTAATCTGAGAAGGTAAAATTGATAAATCTTGAACTAAAATAGTAGAAAAATAGTGCATAAATGACAATAAAAGTAACCTCTAACCTATTGCTCTATATAAATCTGTAAAATGAGTTACAAAACTTCTCAATCTTTGCAGTGTGCAAGAGAAAAGATAAGAAAGAACGGTCTTTTAAGGTTCTTCATGTGGGTGTCATGCTCTTTACTATGGAATTCCCCTCTCTTTTTCTCATGAGTTGACATTTCCATGAGATTATATTTTTTGACGCATTCTTCCCTCTCATGCTTGGTACATTGTCAATCACTTAGCAACCTTTCCCACTATCATTTATCATCACTAGATTTTTTTACAAGGTGGACTGTCCATACAAAGGTGACTACCCCAATGCATTAATCACTATTTTCATCTTGATCTTGAGGCTTTTATGGCATGACTCCCACAACTCTGTCCTTATTGACTCTGAAACTCAATAATTTCTTCCCTTTAATAAATGACTTGTCCTCTATTTCCACCCACTTGTATGTTGCAACTCTATGCTTTAGTATGCTTGGGAAATTGTGTTCAACACCCATTTGAAGGAGGAAATATTAACCAGTTTACATAGCAATATTATGAAACCAAGAAAAAAAAATCATGATGGTAAGCTGATAGGTTTCAGATTGAGTCCTTTTTGTTGGGCCATCTAAGATGGCCTAATACTTTTCCTCTATATCTTCATTTTGTCACTCTATTGATTCTTAAGTGCAAGCTCTTTCAAGATGCTTCAAACAATCTATAGATTGACTGCCCCTTCAAGTTTTCCTATGCAATGAAAACTTCTACTTAACTATGTACAACAACAACTTTTGATCTTCAATAACACTATTTGAGGTGAATCTCGTTCACTGGGATAGGAAACACCTCTCCATTCAGCTTTGAAAGTTGAAAAGCATTATGTTGTTTGCATTCTATAATCATGTAAGGGTCATCCCACATGGCATGAAACTTGGTATGCTTTCCATGTTTACTTTTAAGTTCATCCCGCTTGAAAACCAGATCACCCTCCTTGAACACTCTTGGAACTGCTTTCCTATCAAAGGTCCTTTTCATTTGGGCCTTATGAATTTCCAAATTTCTCAATGCCTCTTTTCTTGTCTCCTCTAGTTCTATCAGTTGTGCAAGTCTGATTTCCATAGGTTATTCCTTTAACATCTCTAGTTCTTTAATCAGACTTAATGTAGGAAACTCAACTGAAGTAGGAACCTTAGCCTCTTTACCATAAGTAAGAAAAAAAGGAGAGTTACCTGTATCTCTCTTTGGAGTAATCCTATCAGCCTACAAGGCTAGCTTAAGCTTATCATGCCAAGTCCTTTGATTATCCTCAATTATTTTCTTGATAATCCTAATCAAGTTCTTGTTAGTAGACTCAACTTGTCCATTACCTTGAGGGTAATAATTGGATGAGGTATTCAAATATATGTTATTCTTAACTGACCAATCAAATACCTTTAAGCCTATAAATTCCAATGCATTATCAAAAATAATGGAATCAGGAGTACCAAGCCTTGCAACTAGGTCCTAATAGAAGTTGAGAACAGAAGTTTCATTGGCCTCCCTCAATGTTATAGCTTCAGACCACTTAGTAAAATAATCAGTTGCAGTTAAAATCCATTTGTGACCTACACTTGAAGGTGGGTTAATAGGACAATTAAAATCAAGGCCCCACTTGCTAAATGGTTGTTCTACCTGAATTGGATGTAAAGGAAAAGTTGGAAGACTTTGTTTTCCTGCAAATAAAGAACATTTGTTACATTTATGAACCCAAGCATGAGCATATTTAAACAATTCAAGCCAATAATAACTAACTCTCATAATTTTAAGAGCTATTATTCTAGCTACAAAATGACCTCCAAAAAGTCCATCATGAAACTCTTTAAGAACTCTTTGAATTTGATCTGGTTCAACACATCTGAGCAAAACTCCATGATAGTCCATCCTATATAATACTCCATCAATAACAACATAAGGAATGGCTTGAAGTCTAAAATACCTTCATTTTGCTCTGTCTAAGCCTTCTAGATAGTCACTAGTTTCAAGATAATGCACCATTTTTTTAATCCAGTTTGCAGAAGAGGTTGGGACAATAGCTTGTTCTTCGTTGTTGAGTACTAAGGCAACTTGTTCATCATTTTCTTTATTGTTATGTGCATTTCCAGCAAGCTACTCACATAACCCTTTCCTCTTACAAGCTCGGTGAGCTTAATTTTAACATCATATTCCATTACCTTTGTAATCCAACCAACTCTTTTGTCATCAATATCTTTGCTCAACAAGAAATCCTTCACTATAGGATGAGCAACCAACAACTGAATCTTATTGTTAGAAAGCATATGTCTAATTTTTTGAGACTTCTAACTACTGTAAGCACATGCTTCTCAACAAAAGAATATATGATTTCATAATCTTGAAGCACTTGACTGAAAAAATCTATGGGTTGCTCCAAACCTTGTTCATTATGTTGACATAACATAGCTGAAATAGTATCCACACTCCCAAAAGCATAAAGAATAAAATCTTTATCAAAGTTTGGATTAATGAGTGTTGGAACAGCAACTATGGAATTCTTAATTTCATCAAAACTTGTCTTTCCTTCTTTTTTCCAACTAAAAGTAACATTCTTTCTCAACATAGAAGTTAGTGGTTGCAAAAGATAGGCAATATTTGGAATGAATCTTCT
This sequence comes from Sequoia sempervirens, assembly GCA_007258455.2. Taxonomy (NCBI): domain Eukaryota; kingdom Viridiplantae; phylum Streptophyta; class Pinopsida; order Cupressales; family Cupressaceae; genus Sequoia; species Sequoia sempervirens. Next base: position 40,451 of record VDFB02275582.1, read on the forward strand.
TACAAAGTTTATTCTACCAAGAAATCTTTGTAAGCCTTTCTTGTGAGTAGGTAATGGTAAAGCAAGAATAGAACTGATTCTTTCTAGGTCTATTGAAATACCATGCTTGGAAACAATATTTCCAAGAAGCTTACCTTCATGAACAACAAAAATAGACTTATTGGGGTTCAATGATACTCCATACTCTCTACATCTTTCGAAGAGTTGTTTTAGATGAACTAAATGGTCACTTGCATTTTTAGAGAAAATAGTAATATCATCTAAGTAGACCATTACTAGTTTTTTCATTAAAACATGAAAATCCATGTCCATGGCTCTTTGGAAGGTAGCCCCTCCATTGGATAATCCAAAGGGAATCTTCTTGTAAGCCATAGTCCCCTGTAAAGGTTTTTTTATACTGGCCTTCCTCTTTTACCAATATCTAGGTGTATCTTGAAAAGCCATCTAATAAAGAAAATATGTCAAGTCCAGCTACAACTTGTAAAATTTGTTCCATGGAAGGCATTGGATAACAATCCTTCAATGAGGCTCTATTAAGGTCACTAAAATCAACAAAAATTTTGATTTCTCCATTCTTCTTCCTCACAGGAACAAGATTGGACACCCATGACCTATGCTTAATTGGAAAAATAATTTGACTTTCAATTTACTTAATTCAACTTTCATGAGGTGCTCAAATTTATGATTCAAAGGCCTTTGCCTTTGTCTAACCATCTTTGTATTTGCTTCAAGCTCTATTGCGTGTTGTGCCAATTCTGGATTGAATCCCTTGAAGTCATGATACTCCCAAGTGAACACATCAGCAAATTCTTGACAAAGTAAAATGAATGCATGTCTTTCTTTTGATAGTACATACCTTTCCAAGTTTTAGGAGCTTATCCTTGAATATTTCAATAAGCTCGTAATGTTCTTGTTTAATAAACAAACTTTCCTTTTCTTTTCTAACCTGATCATCTGTATTGAAAATAGACTAAAGTGTTACCAAACCTTTTTGAAACTTGCTTGATTTCAACTGAAGAATTTGATCTTCATATTGCTGAGATAACTTTTGCTGATTAGAAGCTAAAAATTCAGCTTCTTCAATTAAGAATTTAGTTATTTGTTCATCACTATCAAATACCTCATATAAATATTATTATCTAAAACAGCAAGTCTAACAACAACTTTAACATAATGTTGAGTATCCGCATTTTTCATTTCAGCTAGAATATCATACTCAACACCTATGGTAGCTAATTTATCAACTTGTTTATTCTGATTTCTTGGTATGGATAGCAAATTAAAAGCATCAAACTCATCAATCATGTCCCAAACTTTGTGCTTGTACAACTTCAGTAAGTCATTTTTAGTGGCATGAATATTCCCTACTTGATTGACCACTAACTTAGCATCTCCAAACACTTAAAGGCACTTTATATTTATCTTTCTAGCCCATTCCAATCCATGCACAATTGCTTCATATTCAAAAAATATATTTGAATAGCTGAAAGAAAAATGAAACGTTGAATAATACCTTTCACTATTTGGAGAAATCAAAAAAACTCCTCCACCATCACCAACTTTGCTTCTTGAACCATCAAAGTATAAACTCCATAACTTGTTAATTTGTTGGTTTTACTACATCTTTTCATCTTTTATTATATTTGGAACAACAACATCTTGTTCTTGAATAATGCAATACCCAAGTCTAGCTACTCAGCATGAATAGAAGTATCAATCTCATGATTTTTAGTTGCCCACTCATCTAAAAATAGATTTGGAACACCCTCAATAAGAGTGTCAAGATCTTGGTCAGCAAGTTGATCTATCTGATTCTGCTCATGAAATGCAATATTAACAATAACAAGACTTGGTACATATGGCTCAATATGATCTCTACCAATAACTCAAATTTAATCATGACCTTTGTACCATATTTGGTTCTAAAAAAAAAATGTGACCAGTTTGAAGACAAATATCCTCCTAATTTGGCTGTAAAATATCTTGATGGACACAAGGAAAAATAAGCAAAAAGATCTATCACATATACATCTTGCGAAATTGAAAAATTTGGGCAAGCAAGTAGTGTAAGATTTAAATTTTGAATCACTCCCACTATGTTGATGGATGATCCATCAAGCTACACAACTCCTTTCATGAATGGTTCATAAGTTAAACCCAGTTGGTCAACAATCTTCTTTGGCATAACTGAACTACTAGAACCTGAGTCAATCATGCAATTATGAACTAAATGATCATTGATAATCAAAGTAACATAGAAAGGAGTTGGCTTAACCTCTTGGGTCTACTGTTCACTCTTTGGTTGTGGCTTATTAGTAGGTTTTTCCTTGGGCTGATCAATCAGAACATTCACCTTTGGTTGATATTTCGTTGGCTCATGAGACAAAGAGAGATTTAATAATGCATTCTAAAGCAAATATTTTTTATCCAGAAGTGTAATCCCACATTGAAACACTAACATTTGATTTCTTCATGTGCTCTAAAATGTTAAAAGAGGTGGTAGTTACCTTATGCTATACTTTTGGAACAACAACCTCTCCTTGAGCTTGTGGTTGTGGCTAAGAACTCTATTGATCTTTATTTGATACAACTTATTGTCTTGGAAAAATCTACACTGTTTGTGAAGGTAAAAGTTGCATAATAGGTTGTTTTCCTATGTCCATAGCTCTCTTTTTGGACCTTGTATTTGCTGATATAGGATTATAAGACTAATTCTGACCTTGTCCTAGAGGTTGATTAACACCATAAAATTCTTCTCCTTGCTAATTCATCAATATTACCTCATCTTGACCATCCTCATTGGTCACTCGTCCAACATTTTGCTGATCAACAACATGATTTTGCACCATAAGTGCCTAATTTAACACTCTGTTAGGACAAGATGATTGGCTATGAGGTTGATTGCATGGAAAATACCAATCATGGTCTTGAACTAGATTATTTTGCACTGGAAATATCTCTCTTGATGAGCTAGCAGTATTAGGATTATTTGGTTGAAAAGGCCTTGGGTTATTATTCTTCTCTGGGGTTGCAGATCAACTTGGTTTGATGGCCTATTTTCCTGATATGGGGCTTGATAAGTTCTAGGATTCTAACCTTGCTGCCTCTTAAGGTTTAACAAATCATTACTAATAGTCTACAATAATTTTGCAATCTCTTGTTGGTTGCCTTTAAGGTCTTGTAATTTTGATTACACTGGGACAATGTTTGCTTGAGAAAATGCTTGGTAACTTAAAGTTGGAACATCAGGTAATGCAGCTATGGGGGGTACTTGTAAAGGCATTAGAGGATGAATCTTTGGAAATATAGGCATTGGGATCCTAGGAGCTATTTTACTAGCTTGAATTAGGTTGTTTTCTACTCTAATAGCTATACTATATGCACTAGGAAGTGAAACACCGCCCATGGACTAATTCATAACTGAAATATCACTATTCAAAGCTTTAAGATAATATAAAAAAGCATGCTCATCTGAAGGTCTTACTATAGCAAGAATTATTTTCCATGAATTTTGGAATATGAAGTTGAAATATGTCATTTGTTCTTGTGGGGCTCTCTTAATAGTTGTCAATTGCTCAACTAGAGATAAATGATGAGATTGATCTTCAAATTGTTTATTCAATTCATCTCCTAACACTACG
>VDFB02275583.1:0-62641 GCA_007258455.2 Sequoia sempervirens
GTGGAACGGGGGGCAGAGAGAGTTGGGGGCGTAGCCTCCCACAACCCACATGGGGCATTAAAAGAGTCTTTGAAAACGCTGCCACAATAAATAAAAGACTTTATAAAAGTTTTTATAATAAATGAAAATCTTTTTAAAAAGCTTTATGGGTGGGCAAATAAAGGTGTGAGGTACCATGGGTCCACACCTTTATGGGGTGCGAGACCCACATCTCATATCCATAGTTTATTTTTTTATTTTTTGCTTTTGCTTTTAAATAGTGATTTAAAAAAAGTTTGGATTTTAAAAAATTACAAACTCAACTAAAATTGACAAATTATCAGTCGATTTTAGCATTTTTGGGCCTTTTGAACACGATGGAAAAGTTGGATTTGATCCAAAATGCTCCAAAATGGCAGTTCCTTGTTGGATCATACAATTAACCTTTTGCTTCAAATTCCTACAAATTTTGTCTCCAATGTCTGATTTAGACAAAATAAAAGACAAATTTGACTTTCTCAGGTGCTTTGGAATCAATGGTAAGCTCAAAATTTCTCCAAGAAGCTTAAAAAAACTTACAATTGGAAATTCAATGATTGAACCCCCCAAAAATTGATATTTTCTCTACACTTTTATGATTCTTCAAATCATCCAAGGATGCAAGAGAAGAGCATACTTATGTACTTTAAGAAATAACTCTACACTCTCAAATTTCATAGAATATTGCTAACCCACAACTCACAATTACTCTGATACCATGTAAGATTTTTCTAAATAGCCTACCCAAAATGCAAATGAATGAAGAAAAGTAAATACCAAAATAAGAGATGAGAAAGAATAAACTATATTCCTCTCAAGAGAATGTAAAGCTTCAATGAGCTTGAGAATTGAAATGAATGGTGTATGATTACAAAGGGAAACTATTGGTCATATAGGCCAAGGGGAGAAAGAGGATGCAATAATATTATAACAAGTGTTGTCATCCTGTGAGGTGTGACAACTTAGGGTCATTAAAGCTCAACAACCTTATCCCTATGTAAACTTAATCTAATGTAAAGATAACTTAAGTGGATAACTAGCTAGTAACTAAAATAGTTAGCTAGAGTATCCTTTTCACACCAATAGATTGAAGTCATGCACATCACTTCAAGGTATTGATCTTGCTTGCTTGAATGCTTGAATGCTTTGGAGAACTACAAAGTGTTAGCCTTCACAAAACAATGATAACATGAACAAACATAAACTAACATAGGATTTGACATGATGTTAGGATCTTGAATTATTGAGATAAAGCTCTGAAATTCTACTCTTGACTTGCTCTTTAATACTCTTAATGTTTACCTCTTGCTAGATTATTTCACTTAGATTTCAAATGATGCACTAACTAGGTATTTATAGGCATTTTTCTAATTTCCCAAGAATTAAATCCTAATAGTTGACATTTGAAATTTGAATGTTTGAATGGTCACTCTCGCATACTAAAAATTGGTCCCCAAAAGGATAGGGGGACTCATATACCCATGGGCGTATGGGTCCTATCCCTATTTTCTAGGACACAATGTATCAGAGGCAAAATATTAATTACTTACATTTGTTCAATGCTTGCAAATTCTCAAAAAGTGGTACAAATAGACTATAGAATGCATAATTTAGGAAATTAAAGGGCCCAATTAGGCTCAATAATTTAGGGGGAGCAAAACATATTGTGAAATTATCAAGGGTGACAATTTTTGACGCTACAGTATGAATAGGCCTAAGCTAGAAAAATAATTGTATAAATCCTCACTGGTTCATAAATATACCATGTGTCCAAAGTTGGGTAACCTTAGTCTATTTTGTTGGACCTAGGATCAACAAATTGCTTACAAACCTAACACATGTTTAAAAGGTTAATGTATTGGCATTGATTGTCTCGTAGCCTAATGCTAACACAATTGGGGCATGCCATGAGTAACTTCCCAACTTAGTATTTGGATCAATGCACTATAAAGAATGAAAACCAAAAATACTCCTAACTAGGATAAATGAAATCTAAGGGATTCTTTTATATACTTGAAGGTATGTGAGTTCCCATTCCACATTGCAAGGGTGTTGTCTAAGGCCTAGGTATTGGTGGGATGTTTCAGTTCTCTAACCCGTTGTTAATTATTTCTAAGGGGTTGTGAATCCCTATGATCAAAATAATTAAGATGTTGGGCCAATGAATGAGATATATGACTCTCTCCTAAAACTCAAGCTCTACAAAACCTAGGAAGGTGTACCTAATGGAAACACTAGGTATCTATATAATTATGGGTTTATCATATTGAAAAAGGTAGATAAATAGTTCATACAATACAAGGGTTTAAAGATAGTTTCATAATATTAGCTTCTATGTACCTTTAATGAGCAGGCATGAAGACATCACTTAAACTACTAATATACAACACCAAAGCATAGTTTTTTGTTGTTTAATTTGTAAATAGAGATGGATACTGTAAAATATCAATGAACATTTAATCTCTAGGCTTTAACAAATTACTACCTTCCAATAATTTATAAATAATTGTTATTGGCTTACTAAATGTGATTCTACTTACTAACACTTCATAAACACCGCACACCCCAATTAGTATCTAAAAAGCATTATCACCCTCCTTGAAGATGAAGTAATCATATCAGTAACTCTAACAAATATGCAAGCATACATTTTTCTTTCCTTGAAAACTTACTTCTCTCAAAGAGCATGAAATTTAATGAAGGTGGCAATCAAATTTATAAGCATGTATTCATGTCATCACTAAAAAAAATGATACAACATATACACAAAAATATAATAATAGAAACTATTATCTTTCTAAAAATTAACAACCTTCAACTGAGTTTTCTTTTATAATTCTTATCTCTCAAAAAAAAAATCAACCTATAATATGCCCAAATGAACATATATATATGGAACTCTCTTCTGGTGACCAAGTCTAAGTGGGAAAACTAATCTTGAGTGGATGTAATCAATGCAGTATCTATTAAATCTATAGAAAAGTGTGCTCCTTAAGCAAGATCCAAGAAATTTGTAAAAACAACAGCTTTGGATAAGATGTGAATTCTTAGATTCAATAATATTAATTGATACAATAAATTTTGACATGGTCTAAGTATCATTTTTATTTGAAAAAGAATGTCCCTTCAAAATCTAATTTGATTGTCTAGAAATGCAAAGAATACATCCTTTGTATCCTTGCCATAACTTTGGGCATTAATAGTTCGTGGAGTTGAGTACAAGGAAGTTAGAAAATAATTTAAGAGGTCTACTAAAAGAACCATGTTGGCCTTTTGTAGAGTTTATGAGTTTATGAATTTTACAACACTTGAACTCATTTCTTCCCTCTTTGTCACACTTTTGTAAATTTCATGAACTAGTGAAATTTGCAACCTTATCTCCTCCTTCCTTGCATTGCACTTTCAAAGGATTTGCAAACTTGTGAACCTTGCAATATTCATAACCTTAGCAATGTTTCACCAAGTTCATGAACCATTGAACTTAGCGATCTTTACTTGCTCCAATGTTTAGGTTTTGAGAGATCGAGTTTTATTGAGAAGTTGTATCAAAAGGGATGATAAATGGAGGGGAAGGCCAAAAGGGGAACCTCAATAAGGGAAAGAATTTTGGCATATCAAGTAGAATTTTTTAGTGGCTAATATTCACCAATTGGCTAATAGATGAAAGTTGGGAATCCAAATTTGGCTAATAATTCAAGTTGTACCATGACTTGAATCACCACATTTTAACAAAAACTTATTTTAGTCTTATTTAAATCAACAAAGAATTTATTTTGTTAAAAAATTTAACTAAAAAAATTGCCACAATATTCGATACATGATTAGATCAAATTTGCCTAAATTTTATAAGCTATAGTAGAAATCTGAATTAATTTGCCAATAGTTTATCATAATTATTAGTTGCTTTAGGGCCATATTTCCAATCTTTAATTGCCACCATTGTTTAAAATTTAATTTGATGGCCCTTGTATTTCGCAAGGTAAAATGTACACGCAATCTATAATTCTCATAAGGCCCACAATTGCTTTTGGATCATTGATCTCCATTAAAATCAACAATCCAAAAGCAATTTCAGGCCCCATGAGCATTACAAATTATGAGTACATTTTACCTTGTGGAATACAACGAGATCCATTAGATTATATTTTAAATTAATGATGGCAACTAAATATTATAGAGTCTACCCCTTAAACCCATTGATCATTTTCAAGCTCAAGTCCCTACTTTTCCATGAGAATTATTTTTTTAAATGGAAGGACTCACCATCATAATTAATGCAATTTCCTATTATTTTCCAAGATTAGCCAAGATTTTCTACAAGATTTTAATGATGTAAAAAAAATTGCTAATAAATATTTTTTTTCAAAAAAGAAAAGATTCGCCAATAGAAATTAATATTTTGTCCAAAAAATGAAAGATTTGCTAGTATTTTATATCTTTTCTCTGGAGGAGTTTCTTAAAGTTATCACTGATGTCAACATTGGGGAGTTGGGATGGGGCATGACTAAAAGTTTGACTTTATAGACGATTTTGAACAATCATTTTTTTTAGACTTTTGAGGTTTGATGGGAAGAAGTGCTCGTTTAAGGAATGGTTGAAAGTCTAACCCCAAAAGATAGTTTTTTTGGAATGCAATGGATCAGGGTTCAGGGAGTGGGAAGAACTTATACCACATGCTATTGGAATGGTTTCGGGGTACAAGAAATTCTGATACTCCAAAAATTGCAAAGTGACTTAGAGGGAAAGTGTGAACTTTCAGGAAGGCATGCCAAGATGACAAGTTCAATAGGGATGATAGGATGTGAAACTTTAAAGCACCAAAAAACAAAATTTAGGTAAATTTTACAAGGGAATGAGCAAGTTATTGGGATCAATAGGGAATGTATGCAAGTATGGACTTCCTTGAAACTCCAAAAGGCTAATAATAACTCTTAACACAAAAGAAAACACCAAAAACAACTCAGACTCATATTTTTTGTGAATTTTTGCATCTTTTGACATGTAGGGGACCCATTTAGGATGTCTCCTAGAAGTTATAAGTAGTGGGTAGATAAGATCAAATGCACAACCTTTGGAGCAAAAAAAACAAAAAAATGAGACATAAAAACGGGGTGTCAACATGATAAAACCACCTTATTTCATAAAGTGCTTAAGACACATCTCTAGTTAGCCAATAATGACAACTCCTCCCCAAACTTGTATTTATCATGTCAGTACACTAGATCCCATTAGATCTGATGATTAAATCTAGATACTAGCAAACCTAGAAATAATGAAATACAAGTGCTCAGTAATGGGGTCTAAGTCACAAGCAAAACAAGTTTGATATATTTGTAATCCTCAAGTTTGTCTTTTGATACAAGAGAAGAGTATATGTAGTATGTCCTTGGTGCAAAATTTGGTAGTTTAAGTTGCTTTTGATTTCCAAGCTCACCTTGTGATGCAAGGAAAGAGCATATGCAACCAATTACCAAGACACTCTAATCTAAACAACAACAAAAATTCATTTACTAAGCACCAAATAAAGTGTGAAGGGTTCATTTTAAATTATCCAAAAATAAAATGTGAGATTGATCTGTGTATCGAACTTGCATGAAGCTCGTTAGTAGTCTCATAAAAAACTATGGTCTTCAAATCTCATCCTATAAGAATAGTTAGAAAAATAAATTGTGTAGAATCTAATAGAATTAAAAAAAATGTTAAAAGCATTTATTTTTTATTTTTTTGATAAATTTAATGTTTTATATGCATGATACTTGAAAGATGGACCTAAATATTAGTGATAATAAAAATATCCAATCACTGGTATAAAGATAGCCGTTAGAAAACAAAATGAGAATGTATACTTATCTTTGAGTCGATAAAGTGTCATATATATGAATCAAGTGCTTGACTAATCTAAATTGAAGAGTTCTTGTGCTTTTTTTGGATTAATGTAGGCATGAGCATTTTTTATGCAAAACCATTCTCCTACTAACATTATGTTTAGGTAAAGAACAAAGAACTAAAGATCTACTTTTCTAACAAAAAGAGGATATATTAATTTTAATCTTCAAAATGAGTTGAGGGATGAGATAAACTATGAAGAATATGAACAAATCACAATAAATCATCAAAGAATATGGATTAAAACATAAACTATAGATGCACAACCGTGGAATGCCTAGATTGTAGTATATAAGAAAATGGATTCATTCAAAAATCTTTAAACCATACTTTTTGTACCACCATTTATGACCAACCTAGATTTTGAATTGTGTTTTTTATTCTTTATGCATCATTTTCTAAGAGAGTGGCCAAGCATTATAGACAACGACAAATGACACGTAATGCTATGACTGAATCCAATATTCATTCACAACATGCCCTAATATGAAATTATCACAATTAGCTATAGATTTAAGAGGATTTAAGAGGGTTTGCAAATTGTAGGAGAAAATGGCAAGGAACCAATGTCAATGCTCACATACAAGCAAGTTTAGAAAAGCAGTTGAAAAAGTTAAAAAAGAAAAGAAAAACAATTATAAATATAATTATCATTTGTGGTTTCAAATCAACAATAAATTAAAGACAATTATATTGGTTAGATTGAAAATAATTGCTTATAAATATTAGAGAATTGGTATCACAAGTTTTACAATCACAAATTTTACTTTTAAAAGATAGAGAATGCAAGTTGTACTATTATTTCAAAACCATCTTAATTTGAGCATGGTTCTTTTATCTTGATTTCTAATATGAAACATATTTTTTATTGAAGAGGTAAAGACATTTGTGTTTCTTGAGTATCTCTACTAGTAATGGCGACATCCACATCAAGCACCCAACAAATTCCTCAGATCAAACACCTTAATGAGTTAGCAAGTGAATATATCTAGACATTATTTTACTAGTAACACTATATCGAGTATATTCACTCATGCACAACCAAGGGTGTTATTGATTATTAATCCAAAGGACAAATCAATAATACTATTAAACAAAGATTTCATTATTGTGTTTCTAAAAACCAATATAAATGAAAGTATTATTATTTTTAAAATTTCTTATTAACATTTTTCCATGAAATAAAATAAGGATTACCTTAAACATAAGCCACATGAAAGCTTCACAAAATCATGGAATCTTCACAAAAATTTATCATTTATTTTTTTAACACATTATGTAAGAAATAAAATTAAAATGTAAAGGATAGAAACTAGACAAAGGAGTACGTCCCACCTATTAGAAAATGCTTAGAACTTACAAAAATAATAGACATTCAATTTTGTGAATGATAAATTAGTTAGAACAAGGTCCCACCAAGTGCGCCAAAAATGTGAGGTGAAATCAAATGGAAATAAAAAGGATACTAAAATAACATGACCAAACTTTGAATGAAGTTAAAACTCTCACTTTTCAATTGAGGGCAATAACAATTTGCATAAAAACAAAATGAATAAAATCATAAATGTAAAACCAATACAAACCGTCATTGTCAATGAAGTGGATGTCGCTGCTCAATGAAAATATCTACTTGCTTGATTTGGGAGTGGATGAAAATGGAGGATTTTAAGCTCCAATTTATTGAAATTTTGAATGGAAATTTAATGGTGGAGATTAAATATTGGATCATGAGTTTGGTGCATAATTAGTGGATGTGAAGAGAAGAGGTGTCAATCAATTTGAAAAATAAATGGAAATCTAGGTAATCAACTCATTTGATTGGTGAATTGATAATTATTTAATTAATTTATGATCTTGAGTTGGCCAAACTGATTGGATTCTTAATGGAATTGATCAGTGAGTTAACTAAATTGACTATTTAGCTAACTATTTTGATTTGATAATTAATTTGTGAGGTGTAATTTAGGATTTAACTTAATTTAATTATGGATAATTTAGATTGAATTAAATTAATTAAATAATAAATATTATTTAATAAATTTAATTGTGATAAAGTGATGGACTTAGGATAATATTAATTATTTTAATAGATTAAGGGATGGTAATTGCATTATATTTTAACATGAGATGGTATTAAAAAAATTAGTGTGTACATAAATTTAATGTCTACAAAATCAAATGTCATATGAACTAATATATAACAATAAAATTTGATATATCACCAACCATAAATTATCCAACATGAGTCCATTGAATATGCAAAATCTTCAGAGTAGCATAGGTATCAAACACAAAACTCATATTGTTCACTAACAAAGTAGAAAGGAAATAATTTTCAATCATAACAAGTAGCCTACTCATCCTCCCGAGTCAAATATTGTAATGGATTGTTGCTATTTATTTTATTCTATGTGCTCATACAAAGTTATGGGAAATTTAGTATAAGTCAAAATCCTAACTTCATCTTGTACTTTCAATTTGACTTTCTTGAGCACTTATGTCACTAAAGGTGAGGTAGAAAAGGATTTAACAACCTTAGATGTGGAAGGGACAATTTGTCAAAAGATAGTGGGGTGGAATGAAGAATGAGCATGAGTTGGAGAGATAGGGTGACCAATGATTTCATTGACTCAAAGGAGATTGAAGTGTCCATCAAATTTTAGAGAAGCATAGGTAGCATCTTGAGCAACTAGAAAATAACAAGCATGGAAACAAATTAACTCTTAAGAACAAGAGGTTAAGTGAGTAGGATAGTTCATGAAAAGATTGCCAATATTATTTTTAAATAGTTTAGGTTAGGAGGGTTATGGTAAGTATTTGGAACAAAATGAGGGGTTTTCTATTCAATAATGAGTTGATTAAACTTTTCATGTGTGGTAAGATCGCTTGAGAATACTACATAGTTGAGGGTTATGGGAATCTATGCAAATGGATATTTAAGTGTTCCTACCAGGAACCTTGTTACCTAAACAATGAAAGGACTCATCATTTTGAAGTGTGTCTCCATTGTTACCTTTGATAAAGTAATTATTCCTAAAATTAGATCAACTATTCCAACCTCCCCAAGCTCCACCTCTATAAGATTTATTTTCTTGATTCCAATTCAACATCACTATAACAAAGCCCATTAGTAATCAAAATCATAACTAGTAATATTGGCCATGTTTTCATGAAAGCATTTATATCAAAAATATTACTTTGATAGCATTTGACCGATAAATCTATTATTGAAATTAATCTACAAACAAATTTCAATAATTACAAATGACTAAAAACATATCTTTCAACATCTACATTTATCTTTTTTCTCTATCATATAAAGTTCACTCAAATAAAATAATTGGGTTCTATTAGACGCATAAGCAAATTTTACCAAAATCTTGCTTTGAAACCCTCAACAATGAATATATTTATTGAATCCTAAATTTGCAAATATTTTCAATAATATTAAAATGACAAGGAACCGAAAATTTTGCATGTGGCTTTGTGGCCTAAATATCATTTTCATACCTTCATCATGTGATTGAAACATATTTAAGCCATATATTTTTTGGGTTTAAAACCAAACCTATTTGTTTCAAAATAGAAACCCTCAACTTTGAAGAAATAATCCATAGAACATATATCCAATTTTCCACAACTAACAAATATTTTTGTCTCTTAGAATAACTAGCTTTAAATTAAACTCACTTTATAACTCTAGAAAAATATTGTTGAACAAAAATCAAGGGCTAAATTAGGATATCTCCAATGACCCAATGACCCAAGTGATAATTGGAAGGATAAACTGATCAAATAGAATGCAAAAGATTGAGATAGAAGAGCCCAAAATATCTCGACAACCAATATTAATAAATAAAACTAAATGGAATGTACCTAACCCACCATTGGGTGGTGATCAAACAATACACATTTTCTTTTTTAAAATAATGGTTTAAATGAACTTTGATTTTGCATGAATTTTTTAAAACCAATTACAACTTTATAGGAATTCAAAATAGTTTCCAAATCTAATAATTCTTATCTTAATACATTCCACCATGTAGTTGATCAACAAGTTTGATGATTTTCCTTTATTTTAGCTTCTCACTAATTTACTTTGACACCTCCAAGAGGCTTCAAAACTTCATATTAAAACTTACAAATATATAGTGCAAAGTATGAATAATATAAAATAACACTATCATTTTACATTCTAATCAACGTTTTTAATCTCCTATATTGCATTATTGTTAAGCAACCTTGATTGAAGAATTTTTTTTGAATCAAGAAGAGCTATATGATTAGAAAAGAGTTATGCAATCTTGTCAAGGACAAAAAAATGCAAAGATAGCATTCCAAAATAAATCATTTTTTTTAATAGTCATGTTGAATTAGTTTTCATTCAAACATGCCTTAATTATGCAAGTTAAGAGATAAAATACTTGTGAAAAGGAAAAAAAGTGGCCCCTACTAAGGATAAGTGGAACTCAAAATTTAAGTATATATATATTTGTTTTGAATTATGATAGAAAGAAATGGTGCAAAAATTTGGTAAAACAAATTCCTACACCAAAAGGATTCAAAAATCTTCAAATATCTGCATTTTCTTTTGAGGTACATAATGATTTATCATTGTAGAGAATATTTTCTTTCATCATTGGAGGCTTCTATTTTGATAAAAAATATTGATGATGGGGGTAATTTCTATGATCACTATTGAGTTGCCACTGATACATTTGACTCCAAATTTTGACGAACTTTCGTCAGAATTATTTCATCGATTTCCCGACGAACTTTGAAATGTCAAAATTTTGGCCCAACATCATTGGCTGGGTCAGAATTTCGATGTTTCAAAGTTTGTTGGAAAATCGATGAAATAATTCCAATGAAAGTTCGTCAGAATTTGGAGTCAAATGTATCAGTGTGGAATTCTCCCTATTCTTAGCTATCTACTATGTTGTATAGTCCTTTATCCTATAATTGTTGTTCTTCCACCACTTTTTCTTATTCAATTATTTTTAAAAATATCCATTTTATATGTTTGAGTTCTTTGTCTTGTCTATAAAGGTCATTTAAGACGTGCTATAAAGATGTTATCTTGTGGTTTAGAAGGTAATATGCTTCTATTTCTTTGATTTTATAAAGTTTCTCTACTTGTCACCTTTTGATAAATAAAATAATAAGTAGATTAAATATATATTTTGTAAAGCTTTTGTGAGGGACACATTGTTGCAAATTTTTATGTCACGATGAACTCATTTAATCATGAAAATGGTTATATCATTCCACGTGACTTGGAGTTAAAATGGTATAACAAGGAACTTTAAGGGACATACATATTCAATAATATTATCTATATTGAACTTAATCCACTTTTCTTTGTGTCCTAAGACAAACATATTATTTTGCATAAATTGTTGAATTAACATGTCTTATATGTGGGGCATGACTTTATGCTTTCACTCATTCACAACATATAGGTATAAGAAAAAATAAAAATAAAGGCAACAACACTTGTAAAATTGTACCTTCAACATTATTAATGTGTGTTTTTATTTCCTTTTCCTAAGTTTTTCCTACACTTTTATAGAAACTTTCTCAAGTTAATAAAGCGAGTTTAATTAGGCGAGTGGGTTGTTGAGGTGTCATCATCCTACAAGAGAATTACATTTTATATTTTTATACCACTTGTTGGTGACTCCTTATTGGTTGGAATTTCCACCTCCACTTTCTCCTTGAGTCTATATAAACTGACTATCTAGCTTGTATTTTAAATTTTTTCTTATAACTTCTCTTTGTGAGCTCTTTAAGCAATTTTATCATCTTCAAATTTTCACATCTTTTGGAATCCCTAGTCTATATTTGTGTTTTTCATTTATATTTTCATAGCTTATTTATCTCTTAAAAATTTCTTGAAGTTTATGCATCTATTTCAAATTTCTAATGGTACCTTAGCTTTGGGTTTTAGAGTTTTGAGTACTAGAATTTCTCATTGAGAAATTATATTTTTATATACAAAATCTTGTAAATTCCTATATGCTTTTCTTGTGTATTTTTGAATGATTTGGAGAATCAAAAGAAATTATGAATATATGTTAATCTCTTCTATTACATATGTGTTTTGGTAAGATCTAGGTGATTTTTCTCTTTTGGTCATATTAACAATATTTTTAGCTATTCCAACATGTTGAGGAGGCTTGAGAAGTTTAGGATTGGATTGTGTTTCACTTGAATTGGAGATTGTATGGTATAGTAGAAAACAAGGGTTTGAAGCTTATATCTAATGAATAGCTTTCAAATGGGGTGTTCTTAGGCCAAAATAGCCTCACCGTTGCATCTAGAAGGCCTAAACCCTTATTTTCATATAAAAAAATATGTATTTTTTGTGCTAGAAGCATTTGTAGCAATTTTTTTGCTAGGAGGATTGTATGGCCTCCCAACACATAGTTCAAGGCAAGATTAAAAAAAAAAAAACTAAAAACATGAACATTGCACTTTAAGTTCTTAGCAAATAAAATTATGTTATAAATGCTTTAAACAGTAAGGCATTCAATCCTCTTAAGACCCTATGAGCTCCTCTTGAGCCACCTACAACTCCCCCTAAACCATCATAATGAAAAATATAGTTGCTAGAGGTTTAAAAGAGACTCCTAATTGATTTTCACCCTAAATGTTATGCTTTGGCTACTCCATTAGTGTTGCCACCCAAAATCCACCAAGGAGCCACCCTTTCAAGAGGAGAGATCTTTTATTTGCTTCAAAAGGGCTATTTTTTTTGTTTTGGTATAACATTTTGTCATGGTGTCAACTTTTTGTAAATAAATGGGTAGTGAAAAATTGGTAAAGGTTACTTTTCGACCATGATGGTTTTAATTAAAAAATGCCATTTTAATCTAAATATTGTAGGTTGAAATTAGTTATTATTCCATTCTTGAATATGCAATGAATTGTACCTTAGATCTCTATTTTTGCAAATGAATAAACATTGGAAAGCTATTGGAGAGAACTAAACAACCATATAGATATTTTATATATATTTCATATTAGGCCTATAATGTATCAAAAGCTTTTTTGGCGATTTTGAATTCTATGAATTTTATTAATTTGGTAAAATCTTTGTAACTGCACTAAGTATAAAGTGACAAACATATAATCTCTAGGGGTGAACTTTGAGACTAGTGAAAAGGGGGGGCATATTGTGTGTATCTTTCTTGTATTTTTTTTACACTACAACACAAGCAACAATATGTTATTTTAGATCGGGAACTCATCTTAGGACTTAGATGTTGGTTTTCTAGTTCTTTTTATTTGGGTGACACATTTTGGGTGGTTTTTTCTCATAGTTTTGTAAATACCAATCATTTGATGGTTTCATGTACTACTTTTGTTTATAAGATGCTTGAGACGAAAGCTTTGATAGTGTGTTTGCAGGTATTGTTATGGTATGGAAATTACTCTAGATATATGTAGTTGGTGATGTAAAGTCTTGCTTTACAAATGCATTTTAACTATGTATATATTATTGAATATTACATCAGGTTGTTTGAGAGTGTGGGGTTTTTCTTCCAAAATATTTTTCCTCAGGTACACCTATGTTGTAATGTTATTTTGTTTATGTTTTACATGTGTTTCTCCTTTTGTAATTATAAAGATCTAAAATTTGCACAATACTCTCCTTTGAGATTAGTTTACAAAGTATTTTTGTGTACCTTGCTTCCTTTCAACAAAAGTAATAATTAATCAATCCCCACTTTAATATTTAAATAATTTCTCAAACATGAAAATATAAGGATTACAACTAAAGTTAGTTCAAGCTACTTCAGTTAGATGACCATGAGGAGACAACGATTAATATTTGTCATGAAGGTTGGTTCAACTAGCTTCCACTTAAGGGCCATAAACAATTAAATATACATATAATTAAAACTAGATGATAATCTTCGAGTTGAGATATGATAAACAAAGCCAAAATAATACTTTCATTTATTAGA
This sequence comes from Sequoia sempervirens, assembly GCA_007258455.2. Taxonomy (NCBI): domain Eukaryota; kingdom Viridiplantae; phylum Streptophyta; class Pinopsida; order Cupressales; family Cupressaceae; genus Sequoia; species Sequoia sempervirens. The sequence continues at coordinate 13,878 of VDFB02275583.1, forward strand.
AGCCAAAAGATCTTTATAAGTGAAGAGAACCCTAAACTTATAGATTATCAAAAAGAGAGACAATCTTAACTATTGATTAAACATGACAACCCAATGAATCAAAATAACTAGCACGTTAACTTTAAAATAAACATACTTTTAGATAATTTGCCCCACACTCCTCATATATAGGGGTGTGTGAAGTTTTATATTAAACAATAAAGGAAGCCACTATGAATGATAATAAATAACATTCTATGCTCCATAGAGTTTCAATAAGTTATTATTTTTGTTAAAATTCGAAAGCATGACGAATTCACTACACATTGATATTTGTGTTACAATCTAGGGCACACTATACAATCATCTATTATCTTCACTTTGTGTACAAAGTCTTTAAATCAATATCTAGGGTTTGACAAAATGAGAACAATATTTTCCTAGCAAACTCCTTTATACACTACCATTTTATATAGGTTGGAAAAATCAAGGCAAGCTTGTTACAAACTTGAAATTTAGTAATGTCTATATCCATAATTACACTTCAAATTTGCATAAAAAGATCAGATCCATAGTTGTGCGAACACTTCTACAATCATGTAGGAGAATTTCATAGATATAGATATGAATTGAACACTCAAACATATTTTTTTATTGATTTATGTGTAATTGTCTAATAAACTCAAACTTTTAGATAAAAATAAAAATATCTTACAAAAGCTGAGCATCTTCTTGGTTGGAAGATTAATGGGTGGGAGCAGGTTCCACAGGAGCTCCGCTAGGATTTGGAAGGGATTCTTGTTGAAGATGGGGATGGTCACAAAGAGGAAGGCTGATGTTTTTTTGCTTTGTTGCTTCTCACGGGTCTCTGTGGCCTCGGTTTTTTTGTAATCTTCTTTTTTGATTTTCAATAAAAAATTTACCCCTTTTATTTTAAAAAAAAATATCTTACAAAATTAAATTCACTAAATCAAAAACTAAAATATTTAAAATAAATTTACTTCATGTCGTCATCAATCTAAACTCTTAATTTTAAAATTATTTATTATGATACTATTTAATTCATTTACTTTTAACATAATTCCTTACAATTGTATTACATAAATTAATATTTTCTAAAAAGATACTAGAAATCATCATGAATCGTATAACTTTTAACGAAAAACAAATCATGTGAAAATTCTAAAAGAATATCTCACATCAAATAATATTGGTGTCTCATTGTTTACCTTGAATCATTAGGTAGAATCTTTAGCTTATATGCATGAACTTCGGGGGAACTGTAGACCTCGTTAAACCGAGAAATTGGCGTCATTAAGTAGCCGTTTTACGGAGAAAGGTGGCCGTCAAATTTAAAGTAAAATATACCGCACCATTGTGCGCCGCAAAAGAAAGATAAAAACGATGTACATGAAGGCACGCGTCATCGCAGGCTGTAGCGATAAGTTATTGTTGTGTACTATTGCCAGGCTGGACCTTCCGTCTTCGAAGGCGAAATTTCTGTATTATACGACTCCAACCTCCCGAGGTCACAGTTTCGAATCCCGCTGTGATCGTCAAGACTGTAGCCTTGTCGGCTCCACCACTAACAGTCAAAAAATAATTGATAGCAAAAGCATCACCCATCGCTTTATAACACGAATTGACACAATAGGCAGACATTGACATATACTCAACATGAATATATCTTAATCCATAAATATTCCGCGAGGGCCATGACCAGTGAGTAGTTGCAGTAGTAGCAGTGAGAAAATAAAACAAGTAGCGAAAAAAGAGCTGCATTAATGGCGACATTGGGAGACATTACGGTGTCTGCAGTGATAAATCTTCTGGCAGCGTTTGCATTTCTAGTGGCGTTTGCAATTCTGAAGCTGCAGCCCATAAACCACCGAGTGTATTTCCCGAAATGGTATCTGAAAGGGGAGAGGCAGAGCCCCGCGAATAGAGGCAGAGGATATGTGAGCAAGTTTGTGAATTTAGACTACAAGGCGTATGTTCGATTCCTCGGTTGGATGCCTCAGGCTCTCAAAATGCCGGAAGACGAGCTTATTGATCATGCCGGCCTTGATTCGGTTGTTTACCTTCGCATTTATCTCCTCGGGTAACCATTTACAACGTCCTTTATATATCTATTTAAACTGTTGTTTGTGAATTTTCTGTGGATTTTGTTGTTTTACCTCAGTACTTATCTCCTCAGGCAAAGAAATACACCTTCCTTCACATATGTTTCTAAACACACCTTTCTTCACATATATTACATATATGTTTGCTTTGGGTACATTTTCTATGGAGCAGCTAGGTCTTAATCTCAGACCTCCCATTTTTTTGCTGATGTGTTGTATGGCTGAACTACTTGTCCTTGTTGTGTTCTTGAGTTTGATTGTAATCTTCAAACCGTCTTGGAGTCTAGACAAAACGATTTATGTTTGTATTCGACTTAAATTGCCAATTTTTTCGCAAAATTCTTTGCTCAGCTGTTCGAGGAAGTAATGTATTCAAATGGTCTCAGCCATATAATTTTATCAATTTAAATTTGCAGGGGGTGAAACCCTTGCTGTAGAATCAGTTCAGCCTACGAATTAGAGGGGCCAAGCATCCGCAGTTAATCAAATTGTTAAAAAATATGTTTCTCTATGAAAATCACACGGGAATGTTTCAGAGCTATCTTACCATGTACTGGCCTAGAGGAGTTGATACCGGTAACAGGGTCTAAATGAAATGGCGAACACGGTACCTGTACCTGAACACATACCTGTTACCCACCAGAACACATACCTGTATGGGTAACTTAATACGAAAAGATTGACCCTTTTTGTCACACTTTGTGATCTATCATTAAGATGAATAATCTATAGGTTTGATCCGGAACTTAGATATTCCTGTTTTTATCCAGAAACAATTTCTTGTTGTCTGCATATTTTGAGGTGCTTTCGTTGGTATATTTATTCTTAAATTGACCAAAGCCATTTACAAGAAGTAGATACTCTCTTAAAACTAACGCGAGACTTGAATCCTTATCCTCACAAATGGCCAAGAGTACTAGTTTAACATGATATACTGGCCGTATTAACAAGAGGTTATATCTAGCAGAGTTTTAGCATGGGTATTAACAAGAGGTTATATCTAACATTTCAAATTTTTTTAAGGGGCAATAGAGTGATAGAGCAATGTTTTGTTATTTCGTGTTATCCAACACCCTAGGAATTCCCTTTAAGTTCACTATAAACTGCTTTCAAATGAGAAATAGGATTAGAGGAATTTCATCTGTGGTAATCAACTTAGTTCTAGCAGAGTTTTAGCATGGGTATATATTTCATGGTTTCCTTCAACTAACTTTACAATTCTTTTTAAGGGGCAACAGAGTGATAGAGCAATGTTTTGCTATTTCGTGTTATCCAACACCCTAGGAATTCCCTTTAAGTTCACTATAAACTGCTTTCAAATGAGAAATAGGATTAGAGGAATTTCGTCTGTGGTAATCAACTTAGTTTCATCAGAATCCATTTTTTGAAACTAATGGTAACATTGCCCTCTGAATTTTTTCAGCCTTCTCTCCAGAATTATTCCAGACTTACCTTGTGGTTCAATAGAACCAGGTGTTGTTGAGTCAATTTAGATGCCTTTTACAGTAAAATGATCTAGGAAGATATGAAAATTTCAGCTCCGCTTCATCTATTTAGGGAATTTCTTCGCTAAGTTATCAATATATATTTTGAAGAAACTTTACAAAAAATTCAGATCACATATATGCTTCCAATTCAAAATATTAAAAGGAGGTACAGTCAACTTTTAGCTCTACTCTCCCTTAGCAGCCGAAAATCTCTTTCCTAAACAGTAGCCATTCTAAGTTTTTGTCAGAAAGGTTGTGGTTTCTGCATTTTAAAAATTTATCCATTTGATGGGATTACTGAGGCTAAAATAATCGGAGCAGTATCCTCTCCATGGGTCTCAACCTTTAATGTTGTCTTAATTAACTTGTCACCGAGGATACGTAAAGCATTGGAAGTGCCAGACAGTTGGCTTTCCAGGGAAATTTTAACAAGGAGATTGCTGTTTTTTTTTAAACTAAATACACTTACTAAAGTATTACTATTGGCAACAGCTATAATTCCTATCTAGTTCAAATTTAAATTACCTTTCACTGAGAAATGTGGTGGTGGTATTTCTTCATGTGAAATGAAATATACTTCCAGAGAGTTCAAAGTTGACAATTTATGTTATGTTTGCCTTGGTAATTTGATTCACCTTCTGTCACAACTATACCAGACTTAATATAGCCATGCTGTACTGCTGAAGATGATGGTTGTAGTGCCATGTGATGTCCGCTTTGACAATGGTCAGAGTCATTAGTAAAATGGGAGCACCTATATTCTTTATTGATATTAGCTACTACATGCAAGGATGGTTGTGATAATTACTTTTTCCAAAGCTTTTCCAGATAACATGCGTGTGATTACTTTTTCAGAACACGATTTTGTAAGTTATGTTTTCTCCTTCTTTTGAAGGTAAAATTTGTTATCTTCAGTATCAAAGCTGCAGTTTGAGAGATAGTTAATTCCAAGAATTCTGTTGCATGGGCAGATACATATCTGGACAGGTCAGATATCCATTTGTTTTATTACAGGCCTCCAAGAAGCTTGTCAATCAGGGGTTTCCCAACATTGGGTTGTGTGAAGTGTTACCCTTTGCAACTTAGATATTTACATAGATCATCACCTGTCTTCTGTATTTTCCAGTTGTGTTTCAAACCTCTCTAAATGGTATATCAAATGCAGTAGTCAGGAGGCAATCAGCAAAGTCTTAACAAGAAACACTACATGGTCTTTAAATATGACATAATTATCTTGTCCCACCTCCAAATCTTCTCTCATCAAATCTTATTCCTACTCCAATAGCCATCTCCAGATTGATGATGGATTTGCCCAATTTGATGTACATTAACTTTACGCACAATCTGAGTTTCCTTTTATGTCAGATTCAAGCTTTCTATCGTCAGCTCAGGATAGATGCAGTTTGTTCCAGATATAATTGATCTGTCAATTTTTTTGCATGGAACCATAGATACAGTATCTCTTCATCTTCAGATGCCTGGTGAACTATCAGATTTGTGGCTGTGACTACTGTGTGCCTAGAGTTTTGGAGGGTTCCCTTTTAGCCTTTTCTGTGTTTCAGATGGAACACTATTAGCTCTCTTCATCCATGAGATGACTTAGCACAAGATGAGCATCTTAGCAACAGAAATGCCCAGAATCATATTAACAAGCTCATCATGAACATCCTTCACAAAGAGCAAAATCTATAATAACATTTTTTATCTATCCTAATTCCGGTTTTTCATGTGATTCAACTTGGAAGTAATTACATTGCTCAACTTCGCAAAAAATGGTCTTGTGGCTATTGCTTAGCACTTCATCTGCTACTTGCTACTTGTTTACTGTGTTGATGCTACGGGGAAGTGAGATAAACCTTCAACCATTTTCTGCCCTGGGCTTGAGGCAAAGATAGGTTTTTTAAGTTGAAGTTTGCACATTTCCATGTCCTTAACTTCAATTGTTTTTCTATAATTCTATCAATCACTTAGATGCTAGTGGACATTAATTCTGTATCTATTTTTGTTCCTTGTTTTCCAATAGTCCACTACAAGAAGTTGTTAATGGGATCGTTCAGGAGTCAGAACATATAAATGGACAACAAGTTTGCAAAACATCATGCATGGATAATTGGAAATAATGGTTCTGTTAATGTTTGTATGTTGATCCTAGTGACCATTAACTATCAACATGTAGGTTAACGTACAAGGAATATCCTGATAAGTTGATAATTAAGCATGAGCAACTGAGACTACTGTCTCTGTACCTTTTGCATATCTGTTAGGAACTAGACAAGTTGTTCTTGTTGGAGTTTGTGTTGGTATAAGGAATTAATATTTTGTTCACTGGAAACTAAAAGAATTTTCTATCTTTATTCTACATACAATATCATCATAATGCTGGACTTCAAAATGCTTTTGGAATTTGATAAACATGATGGCTTACTTTTCTAGTTTCATTTCTTTCAATGTTGAATATCTCAAGAAGTCGGGAACTATATGGATTCTTTATTGAATTTGCTTGGCTTTACTAATCTGCATGCACTGTGCACTAGCTTACACTTCAGGCATGCCCATTTGAGCAGGGCCTGCAATGTATTCTATGCTAATGTTTTTATTTTCTGTGGTGCAGTCTGAAAATCTTTGTTCCATTGGCGATCCTTGCTTTCGCTGTCCTTGTGCCCGTAAATGTAACAGATGGGACTTTAGTAAACTTGAAGAAAGAAATCGTATTTAGTAATATTGACAAACTTTCAATATCAAATGTGAAGACTGGTTCTCAAAGGTTAGTTTGGGTTGTTAAAATTTAATTGTATGTTGCAATGCACAATTGTCTGAGAAATGAGATTCAGAAAGAAGATTACACTCATGTACTTTGTAAGGACCTATCTTTTATAAGCTTGCATTGTAGTCTTATTTTCTTTTTGGCAATTATTTCTACTCTATGAAGCATACATTACTTTTGAACCTGGACATTGACTTGCGGGAGTCTGGCATTTGGAAAATGTGGTAGTTGTCTGAGATGCAAACCAAAATACATTGATTATCTTTTAATTCACCTAACACATAATTCAAATTTATACTGTTTTCAGTTTTAGTATTGAGGTTTGCCAAATGTTTTGATGTTTGTATTAAAAAATATAAAATTATAAATAATACCCTTTGGTTTACTTGCGGTCCATATGAAGCACTTTTAGAACTTGAAGCTTGTGCTTGTGGACATCCTAGCAGTTCAATATGTTGAGTGGATTCTTATTAGAGGATATGTTTGTCGAAGGAGGCTTTGACTGAATGAGTTGGTCCTAGTCAAACTTAATGTCATTATTATTGGGACTAGTTTCTTTCCTGCATATATATATAAAATCTTATTTGGTCTTGACCACATACCAATAGGCTTTTCCCAATGTCCTAAATCTTCAAGAATTCTATTTATTGTTTGGTTTTATAACTAAAAGATGCTGCAATGTTTGAGAACTATGTGTTTCTAATTATCATATTATGAACTTTTGCCGACAAGCCATGCAATGCATTGGTACACTTTTGCAACATTTGTTTGTTCTTGGTGCATGTGCTGTAACATTTTGTACTGGTCATGATAATTCTTCACAGGGTAGCACTCGTGAATAGCCTCTACTAGGTCTGTCCAAGTTTTCTTTGGAGTATCTTTTTCTTCAAGTGCTACTGCTAACTCATCCTGGTCTTAATCTTCCTCTAGGCTGTGGTGAAGACAATATGGTTCACAGCTTTTTTTTTTGACACAAGAAGAAACTTAATAAAGTATAGATATTTTTTTACTGTCATAAAACTTACTTATAAAGAAATTTGATTCCAATAGGTCAAGCCATTTTTCTACTTCATATGCATTGATTTTTCCTTAAAAGAAGAGGGATACTGAAATTCATTCATACCTTAAAGGTGTCGGATGCTTGAAGGGTTTGCTTGATTAAGAAGTGTATACCACAAACACAAATTATGAAGGGATCAAATGTTAACTCATTATAGTCTTCATCTTCCTCAAGGCTGCTTTGTAGATATTATGATTTCCACAACTTTTGACATCAGTAGCAACGTAATAAATTGCAAATGTAATTTTTTATTGTATTGGATGTGAAACTATTTACCAACACATCTATTATTGTAATAATTATTGATTATGAATTTGTTCTATTGAGTAAAGATAGAGTAGTGTAGCAGATTTGGCTCTTATAGCATGAGATTTCTTGGAGTGGCTCATTTCTTAAGGAGTATTTTTTGGTATAACCCTATGTTCATTTTTGGTAGAGAAATGGGGGTTCACATCAAATCCCTTGAACATTGGCACACAAATAGGGGCCCTATTCCTAGGTTTGTTACTACATATACATTTTTCCTTGCTTTAACACAACAAGATTGAAGCAAGCTTGATGGTTCTTTCGTTGAAATTTGAACTTAGGTCATCATTGTGGCAATTCTTTGACTTTACCACAATAGCCATGCATGCTATTGTATTGCCAAACCCTCTATTGAATGTATTCTATTATTAGTATATTGAAGATTAAGGCACATTGGCCTACCATATATCTTGTATTGTGCGTTTTGTTGATATTTCAACATTATTCTTTTTATTTGGATATTTGGATCTTCATGGTTAAAGTTCAAAGTCCAGCCTATAAGAAAATTTCTAGGACATAAAATAAAGATCTGGAGAATAGTTGATAGTTAGGTCTAAGGTTAAGTTGTCAATTCTAGTATTGATCTTGGTTCAAGTTCATGGATCCGACAAATGTTTTTTGGGTTTGCGTTTGTTTTGGATTTGTCCATACAAAAAAATGTTAAAATCATATATATATATATGCAACCTAAAACCATGAATTAAGATTAGAATATGGCATAGCATCATATCAACAACAAAACCACTATAAACTTGAATGCCATTTAAAATAGAAATGATAAATATTATAAAATATTCATCGTTCAAACCATAGCAGCAAAAATCTTTTGGGAAAAAAATCAGCAAACCAAAAGTATAAGATTTTTTGAAAAAATGGGGAAAAAATCGGATTTAAAAAAATGTAAAAAATTGTAGAACAAGAGATAAAAACTACGTTTTTTTGAAATTGAAAGGCATTTACATATCATAGAGATATAGAGAGCAAATAAAATAAAGAGTTTAACTAATGAATTGTAGAAAATAGATTTTTGTAGTTTATATTCATATTGCTGATTACATTGCATTTTGCATCTTTCAAACTCAAAGCATTACTTCACATTGCATAACTAATAACTAGATGCTGATAGAGGACAAAATTTCAATTACAATCATAGTTCCACAGGGACGCGTCCCCCCCCCAAAAAAATGAGCCGTCTCGTAGACGGGGACGTTTCCGAGACACGGGGACGTCAAGGAAACGTCCCCCCGCCGTCTCCCCGTCCCTCCACCGTCTCCTGGATGTTTCCTTCAAAAGGAGACTTCGTCGCATCTCGGAGTCTTCTGGGCGTCTCCAAGACTCCAAGTTTCCCACAAAAAACCCCGTGGAATCGAACAGGGCACGGGTTTGCTAAAAAAATCTAACCCGTTTTTCTGTTTTTTTAACCTTGTTTCTCTTCGTTTTTCCATCCCACGACTTCTAGCAGGAGAAAGGCACGCGATTCAGGGAAAAGAAAGAAAGATAAACGCGTTGGTTTCAAAAAAATCGCGGATTGCTAGAATAACCTTGTGCTCAAAAAAATATCACAGTCTGCTGAAAAATCGCGGACTGCAAGAGGTTATCGTTTATCCTAGTTTCTGCAAGAGAATAAATGCGCAAGTTCCAGAAAACATTCACGCCAATTTCAGAAATTGTGTGCTTACGCTCCATAATTTTTTAAATTTTTTTTCTTTCGTTTACAGTAAAAATGAAACCAAACGTTTATTTTTAATTTTTATTAGTTTAGTTTTATGGTTTAAGTTCTACGATTTAACTATTAAAATTTAATATTGTCTTTTTATGGTAATATTGTTTATAAAATATAATATAATAATTTCTTTTTAATTTTTATAGTTAATGTTTTAAGTTTTAAGTTTTAACAATTAAAATTTAATATTGCTTTTTTAAGATAATATTGTTTATAAATATTAAAATATAATAATATTATTATTATGTTATACATACAATTTAAACTATTTCATTTATATTTAATTTTTTCCATACTTTTTTTTTTTTTTTGATACACACGGTAGAAATTTTATATTGAAATCGAAGAAATATACAAACGTCTGCAACGCAGGAGCAACCATCCATAAGACACATCCAGGCAAAACGCCAACCCAACCGAGACACAAAACCATGGTTTCTACAGCCCCAAAGCATGCACCAAAGACCACCCACGAAACAATAGGGGAGAAGAGAAGGGTCGCAGACCAACCCGCAACCACCATAAAACCAGTTGCAAAAAAAGGTGCAGAAGACCACCAAAAAACAGTAAGAAGCAACGAGAGACTTCAGACACAGAGCCAACCCTTACATGAAACCATTGACTTCCGCGAAACTAACAAAGCCCTCCAACCAGTCATTCCCTTCCGCCGGCACCAACTTTAATTTACGCTTCAAGAACTCCACGGCCACGTCCGCAAACTTTCTATGTCGCGACAGAGTAGGTCCTTTGAGGTCAAGAAGAAAGGGATACACTTTAACGGCTTCCTCCGTGTCCCATAAGAGAGATAAGTCAGCCGGACGCGGTATGCCTTTGCCTAAGAAGGCCGCCTTCAGAGTTTCTTCAAGACCACCGAGTAGGTCGGCGCGGAACAAGCGCACCATCATTTCCATTGCCACCTTCTTCGGAGTCTCCAAGTCCAGTAACGCTGCAAGAAAACGTGAGGAGACATGAGCGTTATCTCTGGCATACTCCCTTCTTTGCAGGTGTTCTTCACCCAGAATCATCTTAACCGCAACCAACGAGACAGGATCATCCTCTGACAGTATACGCTTTAATCTCTGATCCGTGACTTCCCTGAAGGCAATCTGCCTCTCCGTCGCCACCAGAGAGACCGGTGTATCGACTCTGAAGCAATCCAAGCCTTCGAGCGAAACATGAATGGTGAATTTTGATTTAGTCGACCTCTCCATGATAACAGCCGCACCCTGCAAAGAAACAAAACAATGCCAAGATGCGAAGACGAAATAACAAGATGAATACGATGGATCCATAAATAGACCCGTGAGAGGATCCGCCTGACCACCGCACAAGAGGCGGAATAAAAATAGGACGATCATCGCATCCTTGCCATGAAGAATGGCTACGGACGCAGTCCTTACACCTTCAAATCATAATCACTTCAAATGAGATGAGCCGCCACCCGGCCAAGCAACAGTCGTTTCAAAGGTATTCGTACCCGACGTGTCGCTAAGTGGATAACTTGAAAGCAAAGCCAAGCCTCCTCCCAGACGAACACAAAGGCTCCACGAATAACAAGAGCCGAACACATTTAAGAAAGCTATCTTCCCCCACAATGAATAAGAAGGGTCGAGAAGTGACATGGCGATGCCACCTCTGCTTACACCCACGCCGTCCCATAGCCAACTCATGCACACCCAGGAATTCGGGTGGCGAAAAGAGAGGCAGGGGAAGGGCCCGCCCATCCGCCCACGTTTTTTCCATACTTATTTAATATTAATAAATATTTATTATTTAATAAAAATTAATTTTAGTATTTAATTGAACTTTAAACTTTAAACTTTAAACTTTAAAATCTTAAAATAATAAATATAAATCAAGTTTTGACATTCAATATATCTATGTAATATTCAAGTTTTGACAAATTGATATCAAATTAAATTTGTATAATTGTATTTAAAATTTGTAATATTTATGGTAGTTCTAAATTTTATTTAGCATATGCATTATATTTTTTATTCTAAATTTAATTCTTGTTTTTATTTTTTAGGCTGCAAACATGTATATATCTATGATTTTTATATATTTTTTGTACAGACGTACCCACCCCCTATTTTTTTTTTTGCCGCCCACGTACCCGTATCTGTACTCGTACCCGATTCGGTAACTTAGACGTCCCCTATTAAAATAATGATTTTTTATTTTTAAATTAAAAACAAAGATTTACATAGTTAAATTTAAAGTTTAATATAAATATAATATATTATATTATTAAATTTTTAAGACTTCCTTTAGTTTAGATGAGTTTGAGCATTTGGGGTCCCTGTCCGACAGTTCAAGTGATGAGGAGATTGGCATGGAGCTTGGAGTTGGAGATGATTAGATCATTAGAGGCATCAGGCCATTAGCTATTTAGTATTTTGTTTTTTAAGTTTGAAGTTTGAACACTGTTGTGTTGATAACTTGATACTTGATTGTAATTATGAATCATGACTATGAAATTCTGAAATTCAAATTATGAAACAGCTAGTTCTTGTTCCAATCACAGTGTCTATTAAGTTACAAGTATATTTCCATTTTGATTTTCATTGTTTCAATGTTCACTAGTTCAATGAAATCATTACAATGTGTTTAAACTCTAAAATTTACTTATTCCTTAGGCTTTTACAGTTATACATCTTTTTATAACTAATTTTTCAAGTACTATATGCATTTCAATACACCGCTCCCCCCCCGCCGTCCCCTTGCCGCCCCCAAACTTAGGCCCCCCGCCCCCGCGCCCCCGAAACCCATCCCCTGCCGTCCCCCCATCCCCGTCCCCATCCCCGAAACTCCGTGGAACTATGATTACAATATAGTTTTTTCAAAGTCAACCTAAGTAGTTATGCAATTAGTTCACATTGCATAACTAATAACTAGGAGAATCTGCCAATTGCATTTGCTTGTCATGGCATTCCATGAGACCACATTTCTTTGAGGCATTTTTTCAAACGTTCACTTGCCTTGTCTATGCTACCACATTTTTCATACATGTCTACCAAAGCATTTTATCAAACAGGTTCTTGCTTGCTGCTATGGCTAAAAGCCTAAAACAGGTGCTTTCGGAACAAGCTATGGATGCTTGGAAAAAATCTGTCAAAGCATAATAGTAAGCAATAGCATAGACAAGGCAATGAGCTATTTGAAAATGCCTCAAAAAATGTGGTCTCATGGTGATGGAATGCCATGATCCATCACCATGAGACCACATTTCTTTGAGGCATTTTTCAAATAGTTCATTGCCTTGTCTATGCTACACATTTTTCATGCATGTCTACCAAAGCATTTTATCAAACAGTTCATTACCTTGTTGCTATGGCTAAAAGCCTAAAACAGGTGCTTTGAACAAGCTATGGATGCTTGGAAAAAATCTATCAAAGCATAATAGTAAGCAATAGCATAGACAAGGCAGTGAACTATTTGAAAAAATACCTCAAAGAAATGTGGTCTCACGGTGATGGAATACCATCAGTGAACTATTTGAAAAAATGCCTCAAAGAAATGTGGTCTCACGGTGATGGAATACCATGACATGGTATTCCATCACCGTGAGACCACATTCTTTGAGGCATTTTTCAAATAGTTCACTATTGTCTATGCTACCACATTTTTCATGCATGTCTACCAAAGCATTTTATCAAACAATTCACTGCCTTGTTGCTATGGCTAAAAGCCTAAAACAGGTGCTTTTGAACAAGCTATGGATGCTTGGAAAAAATCTATCAAAGCAAAATAGTAAGCCATAGCATAGACAAGGTAGTGAACTGTTTGAAAAAATGCCTCAAAGAAATGTGGTCTCATGGTGATGGAATGCCATGACAAATCCATAGCAATTTGTCATGGCATTCCATCACCATGAGACCACATTTCTTTGAGGCATTTTTTCAAACAGTTCACTGCCTTGTCTATGCTACCACATTTTTCATACATGTCTACCAAAGCATTTTATCAAACAGTTCACTGCCTTGCTGCTATGGATGCTTTTGAACAAGGCAGTGAACTATTCGAAAAAATGCCTCAAAGAAATGTGGTCTCACGGTGATGGAATGCCATGACAATCCATAGCAATTTGCTTGTCATGGCATTCATCATGGCATTCCATCACCATGAGATCACATTTCTTTGAGGCATTTTTTTCAAACAGTTCACTACCTTGTCTATGCTACCATATTTTTCATACATGTCTACCAAAGCATTTTATCAAACAGTTCGCCGCCTTGCTGCTATGGCTAAAAGCCTAAAACAGCTGCTTTCGAACAAGCTATGAATGCTTGGAATTTTTTTATCAAAGTATAATAGTAAGCAACAAGCTATGGTCTCGTGTTTTTTAATTTTTTTGGTATTTTGTTTATATTCGCACGAAAATCAGTGCGAATTTATTGGCAATTTTGTAGTTTGAAATGGGGAAAAATCGTCTAGCTTGTCGATTTTTTAAAAATCGCGATTAATCAAGATTTTTTGCAGATATATGCTTCTATGTTTCAAACCATAACAGCAAAAATCTTTTGGGAAAAAAATTGGTAAATCAAAAGTATAAGATTTTTTCAAAAAAATGGATTATTAGAAAAAATATAAAAAAAAAACCTACTACTTTTTAATTTATAGGCATTTTGATAGCATAGAGATATAGAGAGAAAATAAAAATGGATCTAGGGTAGCAACACCTAGCATGGTTGAGGGGCAATGCTCCTCACAAGATCTAGGAGGCAATTCCTCCAACGAAGTCAAGGGGTAGTGCCCCTTGTGAGGTTTTGGGGACAATGCCCCCAGCGGGGTTGAGGGGTAGCCCTCCAAGCGCTCCATGTTGCAATAGAGGGTGGGGCCGAGGGACGGAGCCCCCACCACCAAGCCCAAATTAAAGCCTTTGAAACCACACAAATCTTCATGGGGCATTACTATTTTTCACAATTTGACTGCTTTTAACCTTTCAAAAAATGCTTGACTTTCACAATTTTAAATTTGGCTTTGTTAAATTTGTATTCCTTTATTTAATTAATAACTATATAATATTAATATAATAAAACCATTATGGCTTTCAATTATAATATTAGAAATATATAGATCCTAAAATCCTAACACTTAACCTACAAAAAAAAGATTTGGAGTTGATGAAATCCTAAAACCCTAAATAAATTTGGTAGCTAAATGGAATTTCTCAGCTTATGAAGCACATAAGAGGAGCATATGTGAATGCTATAGTATCAAAAGTGCAAAAATGTTTAATTGAAGTTCAAGAGGCAATTGCCAAGGTCATGTCATGTACAAATTCTTATGTTTTGATGTTGGAAAGTGGAAATTCTCAATTTATAAGTAAAGTGGTTCAACATTTTGGATTTGTAGGGCTTCAGTTGTTCCTAGGAAGGCAGTTTTTTCCTAGTGGAATGGTGCAATAGGTTTTCTTGACATATTCCATTTACTGGTTCTTATTTGTAATGTCCCCATTTTTACACCATGTTGTTCCATGAGTATTGGCCAGTCTCTAGGGTTTTCCGTATGCTTCCAAGTGAGCTGGGAGAGTGCCAAGAGCTTTAGAGGTTTTGTATCAGCACTTTTAGAAGTTTATGCAGTTATTGCCAGAGTTTTCTGGGTTTTTTCTGATCCTTGGTGGGCAGTATTGCTATTTTTAGTAAGTTTTAGTGTGTTTCAGTTTGGGCCAGTTTGGAGTTTGGACACACTTACCATTTTTAGCAGTTTGCTATTTAGTAAGTGCTATTTTGGGCACTTGGTCCTGGCAACTGTGTAATGCAGGGTTTCTAGTTTTGGTAGTGCTTGGCAATATCAGTTTGGTGAGTTTGATATTCTTGGCATAATATTCATTTCCCATTACTTAAGTTTTCGAAAATGTGACGTTATGAATTAAGTTAAGAAAGTTCATTTTGACCCCCCCTTGTGCCCAATGCCTAGACTTGGTAATTTAAAGTTATTTAAAAAAAAAAGAAAATCAAAAAGCTCTTTTTGGGGGAAAAATGCTTTTTCGAAAAAGCAATGAAAAAGCAAAAGATGCTTTTTCAAAAAAGCAGCGAAAAAGCAAAAAAAGTTTTCTTTTTTGAAAAAGTAGGGAAAAAGCTATAAAAGGAGGCATGGGGTAGCTCATTTGGTCATGTTGAAGATGATAATGTTATGCTGCCGGATTGGAACTTGAGAGTTCTTTCCTAAATCTTTAGATGACGAAAACCCTCTCTAGGTTGCTGGTTTCAGATTTAGAAGATAATCCCTAGCTAGTTGGGTGTGGTTGCATTCAGTAATCACCATGGAGCTTACAAGTAGAGTAATTAGATTTTGGTTTTATCATTTGAATGTTTTCTAGTTGCTATGTTTTTGGGGTGTGGATTCTAACCTTGCAGAGAGTTTGGAGAGTATATTTCTTGGTGTCCTTCCTTGCTGGCTGTACAACTTGGGGTTTGGAGTGTTTGGCTGTGTGTTCATTTCTGCCCCTCTTTCCTCTCATTTTCAGACCTATTTGGTGGCGCCATAACTCTTCCATGACCATACAAACAGTTTGAAGGCATACTGTGGTGTTTGGAGAGTTTCAAACCTGCTGTAGATGAATATCAGACCTGCAAATTGACCTTTCAGTCCACTTGATGGAGTTGTGGAGTTATTGGAGTGGTGTATATATTGATATCTTGCATTGGGGCAGATCCTTGTCATGTTTGGTGTGCACTTTGAGTGGTTTGATTGGCTGGCTGTAGCATAACTGCGCTGCACTTTCCATATCAGACCTGAAACAATTGCATTTCAGACCTTATTCAGACTCTTGGGTGCCAATATTGAGGTATACTTGTTCTATTCTTGCAAGAGGAACTCATTTATGTTGTTGGGTTTCATTTTGGGCATCTCATTTTAGTTGGGTTGATTGTATTGGGGTGTAATTTCATATTTCTATCTCATGAACAGCTGAATTGTACTTGTTAGTATCATTTGATTTGAGCTTACATTGAAATTCTGACTTGGTAGTACCATTCAGTAACTTTGCTCTACTTGGTTTTGATACTAACCCCATTGAATAAGTGGCATTTCTATATTCCCACTGAATAAGCGGATGAACTCTTGTTTCATATATTGCCTGCCAAATAAGCGGATGATTCTCTTTTCTTGTTAGTTTCGCATCCTATTGCATAAGTGGTTTAGGATGGCTTGCCGCTTGATGCTTTTTTTTGCAAATTGTAATGTCTGTTGAATAAGCGAATGTTTACTTTCATGCTTTGGAGATTTCGTACTCACCCCACTGAACAAGTAGTTACTTCAGCAGTATTGTATTGTAACCTTACCACCGTATGCTCTCACCTTGCCCACATTAGGATCTAGGCGATCAGAAAGTGGAAGGTAGTTTGCTCTAATTGATTATCATTGTTATATTTGCTAATGTTAACCAAGTTGCAAAATTGAAAAAAATTAAGGGTGGGTTATTACATTATTCCTTTGACTGCGATGTGAAATATGATTCACCAAAGGCCTATGGTTTAATCAAATCCATATATACAGACTATCGCACCAAGGTAGGGTCCTAATGGCCAAAAGAATCGTGAAAATGATATAAAATCGTTGAAAAATGTTGCGTGCGGTTTAGGCACGATTTTAGTGTGATTTTAGTAGGAACAAATAGGTCAATGAATGTTGACCACATTTTTTAAACACATGCAATTTTTTGGGGAAAAAATTCCAACAGTGGCGTTTTGTGATTTTGTTGATTAATCGTACTTTTTTGCCATTTTTGCTTCTATAGTTTAAACTTCAAGTTCAATATTAAAATAATAATATCAAGTTCAACAATTATTTTTAAACTCTTAATCAAAAAAAGGATTTTCTAAATCATTAACATCATCATCATCATCATTGACATTAGAGATGTAGGAACATTAGATGAACCACAACCAATGCCAATGCTAGTGCCACTTGCACTAAAAGTGTGTTGTCTTTTGAACTTTGCAAGTGCAATATGTTGGGAAGTGGAAGCATCCAAGTTAGTATGCTCTAGCTCTATATTCCACAACTTCGTTTCCCCTTCTTGTAATGTTGTTTGTGCGAAAGGAGATGCAAGTTGAAATGCACATATACCAAATTCTCCACCTTTTTGGAGTGCAATCTATTGTGCTTTATTGAGTGGATGAAAGAATATGTGCTCCAATTCCTCTTAGATGTAGATGAACTAGCAACCTATGAAGACAAAGTAAAGAGTTAAAGTTATACGTTATAAAAATAAAAAATTCAAAAAATAAAAACTATAAATGAATGTTGAAACTTTAAAAATCAAAAAATAAAAATTTATTAAACTTACTTGTGATAAAACTTTGATTGTAAGGGGTTGTAGGTTTGGAGTTGTTGGCCATGGAAGTACCACTAACTATGAGCATCCTTCTTAAACTTATCACAAAGAGCCTCAATACTTTGACCATTTGAGTGCACAAGATCAATGAACTCACTTGTGACTATATCTTGGAAATCAATACTAGGGAACATTCTACAAAATGCTGCCTTGTGCCCTTTAGCACATAATGAATCTCAGCAATGTAGTATTTTGGACTCAATGCAAAGGCAAGAAGATGTAAGGGG
Organism: Sequoia sempervirens; assembly: GCA_007258455.2. Taxonomy (NCBI): domain Eukaryota; kingdom Viridiplantae; phylum Streptophyta; class Pinopsida; order Cupressales; family Cupressaceae; genus Sequoia; species Sequoia sempervirens. Next base: position 31,891 of record VDFB02275583.1, read on the forward strand.
GTGGTCATTGTTGTGTTCCATCTTTTTTCAACAATTGTGTGCACTTGTTTGAAGAAAGTCCTTTACGAGTTTTGCTCTTTCACATTTATGATGCTCTTCATCTTCTCAATCATTGAGTCGATGCCATCATATATCTCTCCCAAGCAAGGCTTGTCCATGTTAGTGTAGTGAATCATGCTCAAAATGGGCTCAATGAAACTAAGGAGATAGTCCACATGATCCCCACCAAGAGTCATCTAAGATCATCGGATTAATTTTTGTTGCCCTATTAGAGTTGCTTTGCCTCCATAGAGACTAATTTTGGCTAATCACCATGCTCGAAAGTGCTTCTCTAACTTTCTCAAGTCGTCTCAAGACGATTGTGTTAGAAGTGAAATGGGTCTTAGCAACCTATTCAAAAATAAAATAATTAAAATTTAAAAACAAAGTTTAAGAAGAATTAGAATACCCTTTTGGAGCCTCATTAACTTTTCTCACCATCTCTTGCCAATATGGCGAGCAAACAACATTGAAAGCCAAGCCATTTGCATAATTACATCTTGCTATGTGTTGGTTGGCAATGTCTCAACTATCATTTTGAAATGTTTCCAAAGGTCCTATTGATGCGTGTTTTGTGACACACCCAACACTTTTAGAATAAAAAAAAGAATGCCCAAAGGCAGCTTTATCCTCTCTTGAAAAATTACCTCTTATGCTAAGATTGCCAGAAAGATCATACGGTAATTCCAATGTTCCGGTTTGGGGGATGGACAAGCTCAATGGATGATGTGATATGCTGGTTTCACAAAGGGACCTTGAAATGAGGAACTTACTCAAAGTAGGGAGTTGGATTGATGTAACGTTAAACGCTCTTATGTTTTCGGAATTTTCAGTTTAGGATAAAATAAATAAGAAAAAAGGATGAGGGTAAGGAACTAGATTTATGCAGAACTAATCCTATGAACTTCGGAGACAAATGCTGGATAATGGAATTTAAACCAATCTTTGCTTCGCCAAGCACGGCACTACAACTAGACAAAGACGGTGCAATCTTCAAGGGTTTACGAAAGATATCCTATTACACTATATCACCATCAATTCGACCAATGCATATAGATAATAGAACTCAAATTAAGCAATTTTAATGTTCAGACTAACCTTGCACATCAAATTGAAAATCATCCAATTGAAAAAGGTATGAACTAATTCCACTTTTCCAACACTATCAATCTTTCATTCATCTAAAATACTTGAAAACAAATTTACTCTATTTTGAAGAAATCAATGAAACCATGCGGGCTCATAGAAATAATAAATGCTCAACTCTGAATCCACTTATTATTTAAACAGCAATATTGCAACAATCTCATCAGTCTCTCCTTGAATAAATGAAATGAATGGGGTTTATATAGGCACCCCAATTACAAAGCAGCGGCCAAGATTAAATTTGAAATCAACGGCCAAGATCAATCTTGACAAACCCTAACCCTAAAAGCATAACAAACTCAAAGACACGTGGCACAAGCAGAACACGCCATTTGGAGCATGGCAAATGATGACATCTTGCACTTCATTCGAGCAAGTGGGAATCCAGGATGCAATTCCCTTTGGATCGCTCCCTAGCTGCAAATGCAAGAAATTTGGCTAACACAGAATCAAGTTCCTCCATTGAGATATTCGGCACAGAATCCAGTTGCATTCCAATCACGTCCAAGGTCTCCAGGCACTGAGTAAAAGTTCCTTCCCATCTAGCCTCCTGCTTCTGAAAGTTCTCCATGAAGGTCAAAAGGGAAGACATATCATCAAGCTGATTCTCTGTAATAATCTGCACTTCTTTGAAGTAAATGCTCATCACACTTTTCTTCAATCCTTCTAAGTCTAAGCCATTCGTATCATGATGTTCTTGTCCTGTTAATCCTTCAAGAGAAGTGAGGATTTTGAACTGAATTTTCTCAATCGTGCTCCGTATAGCAGCACATTCTTCCTTTATTCCATCATATGTCTTCTTTTTGGCCAATAAGGAATAATACCACCTGCTGAAATCATACGAGGCTCCTTCTTCGACAACACCTTCCTGGATCAAAATTTGCAAGGAAACTTCTTTTAGAACCCTCAAACGAGGTATCACTTTGTCCTGTACATACTGGAAATCTTCCCAATGGTCCTCAACTTGACTCACTTCAGTTATCAGCAGTGCAGATCTGTCATAAGTTTGGGCGCACTTCTCCAAGAATTGCTCCATTTGTTTTGAAATATTGGTAACCCAACTCTTGGTTGCTTGACTCGTAATCCTCATAGCCTCAAGGACATCAACGGACTCCGGAGTAAGAGATGACGGTGGAATAAAGGCTGCATTTTCCTGACGCAAAGGGGCTGTTAGCTGCTGAATGAACTCTATCAGCCTTAGATTTTCTAACTCCAACCTTTCCTTCTTCTCTTCTGTTTTATCAAACTTCTCCTTGATGGCTTTGGAAGTGTCCGCCAACTCATGGAAATCCTGATCTATTGTCGTTGGCCCAATGTATAGCCTCCATTCCCAATACGATTTCCTCCACGTATGAAAACATCCATACCTCAAAGAAGGCTCCCTGAGACGTTCCCATAACTCTGTTCAGCATGTGAATCATATCACTGTATTCTATCTTAAAATCTGTGCAAATTAGTCTCTTTGGCAACTTGGAGCGATGTCTTTTGGGTTCTTTAATCCAGTTGGAATTGATGATGTCCATACAGGATTCCTTGGCTTGATCGAACATGGCCTGTGATTCTTGCTGAGTCCTGTTCAACATTTTCCGACGATGGGGAATACCAAATACTTCCCTGATTGAATCCTCTGTGAAATAGGCCAAGGTGATTCCATTCGGAGTTTTAATTGATCTTGTTTGAGGATTGTACCTTCTGGCGCATTCAACCATTAACTCATTGCACTGAACCGCAGGCGGAAATCCTGCTGCTTGATGGAGTCCAGACTTAACAATATTTGAGGCGATAGGTGTAGGCATTTCGTTTTCTGTGCCAAACATCCTTCTCTTGTGCTGAATCGCATTAAATTGTTCAAAGTTTGTATCTGTCACTTTTCTCCACTTCGAGGACAACTGGGATTCTGGATAAAATTCCTTCAGGACTTCCTTGACTTGAGCTTTTCTGACTCCACCTCCCACATTCTTTGGAGAAGACATTGCGCCTGTAAGAAACTCGAAGTTAGAGAATTTTTAAATAAATTTGCAAAAAGGCGATTTCTTGGCTGGAGAAATTTTAAAAAATTAATTAAAAATCCAGAACTAGATTAAAGGCTGCATGAAGAATAAATTCTTAAATAAAATCGATTTGCCTTTATTATTTTCAAAAGTATTCATGGAATTTTAAATAATCTTTTGGATTTTTAAAGGTTTATACTGAAGTTTTCTCCAATCTTTAATGAAAAATCCAATTCCCCTTTCAAAATCGCCAAAGGTAACCTGCAGTTGTTTGAAGAAAATCTGGAAATGAAGAGAAAAAATCCAATTCAATGTTCTGGAACTCAAGAAAATCCACTTGCAGTTGAAAAAAGACGTCTTTTCTTGGGAGAGCTCTGCCTGTGAAGAAAGTCGACTTTGTAAATAATAAAATAATGAGCTCACTAGATTGTCTTTTATAATAAAAACCTTCCCAAATTGTTTTAGGTCGATTTCTTTCTCTCATTGGTTGCATTTTGCTTTAAAAACGAAAAAGCAATCTTATCCTGATCTTTGACTTTTCAAACAAGGCGTCCCTTTTGGCTTGGTGATTAAGTTTTAAAATAAAACTTAAGTTTTTCTTTTATTTTTGCCTTTAGCAAAATTCGACCTTCAACTGGACTCCTTGACTTTTCAACTGGAATTTTGACTTCTCAAAGTGACTTTGCCTTAGAAAAAATTCGATTCCACCTTGAGAAAATTCGACTTCCAACTGGATTTTTCACTTCCCAACTGGAATTTTCACTTCACTCAATTTCCTAAAGTCCAGTTCAATAATTTTTTATGCCTTAGTCGATTTTTACTTTGTCCAACTGGAATTTTCACTTTGTCCAACTGGATTTTCTTGAAGAATGCGAATTTCCTCAAATAGATGAATTTTACTTGGATTTTCCCTTTGATCAATGGATTTTCGAACTGGATTTTCTAAAGTTTCAACTGGATTTTCTCAAGGGCGTACCTCTTCCAGACTTAGGCGAATTTTGCCATGATCTACTTGCTTTTTAGTTGATTTTTCAGTGATTTTCCCTCATGATGGCGCGATTTTATCCAGTTGATTTTCTGACTTTGCATGCGCTTTTTCCTCGCTTTTCTCATCTTGCATGCGCCTTTCTCTGCTTTGCATGCGCTTTTTCTCTGCTTTTCTCATGATTTTTCGATTTTTTGCTTTATTTTTGCTCGCTTTTTAGTTCCAAAAATAGAAACTTTTGACTCAAATGCTAATGACACCCTGTACTTTCTAAAAATAGAAACTTACTAAAAATAGAAAAAAGCAAAAAGCAACTTTCTAAAAATAGTAAATTCCAGATTGGGCCAGAAATGCCAAAAACGAAAAAAGCAAAAAAGCAAAAAAGCAGAATCCCTAAAAAATAGGAAGTGTCAGAATTGGGCGAAAGCACAGGCGATCCTCGTCTGCGAGGCCTTCTAAGCACTTCCATGACGTTTACGTTCAGTTTCGGGCTCAAACTCCCAACTTGGCTCGGACGATGACCCCAGACCTTGACATGAAATTCCCAGATATCAGAGACTATGAAATTGCCACTCAACGCTAAACCCTAAGAGCAAACCAGCGAGGGTCCCCATTTGCAATGGGGCGATGTGTGAAAAAGGTCACAACAGTCCCTTGGTCATTTGTTTGTAGTGGACAAAAATGGGTGGTTCTCTGTCACAAAATTGGGATTAGATGGGGCTAGTGGGGGCTTCATTCCCTTTGATCTTGTTTTTATTAAGGGGTGATTTTTATGGCTTGCTAGTTCATGTGCTTGTTCTTGTCTCTAGTGGCATAGGTACATCATTATTTCTAGGGCAAGGTTTGATGCCTTGCCCAGGTATTCCACACAAATGGGCTTTCACCTGACTAGATGAACTAGAATATCTAAGATCACATCCATGGCAAATCCAAATGTAAACCCCACTAGCTAGAACCGATTGTATCATATCAACATATTTCCATAAGAACTCGGATTTGTTTTGAATTTAGGTCAAGCTATGCAGCTAGAACTAGCTGCCATTGTGATTCCTATGGCAAGAAATTCTATAAAAAAACACATTCAAAACAAAAAAAAAGTAAAAACAAAAAATAGATATATAAAATCTAGCTCTTTTGAATCTTTGATACATTCATAGAAGAATAAAAAAACTTAGATAAACAAAGCAAAGAGTTTGCTTCATGTTTTTAAAACAAAAATGGACAAAAAATTTGAAAAAAGCTTACCTCTTTGCAAAAATATCTTTGTACGATTTTCTTGGCAGCCGATGAACACTTGTAAATGCGTAGGAATGACAATGCAATCATTGTAGAACCTTCGAAGATCAATCTTCAACTCCTTTTGCTTGATTCAACAAGCAAAAATGAATGTTCAACCTCTTGGAATGATATTTGTTTTTTGCAATAGAAATGAATTAAAATGAACTTGTTTTGATGTTTCATGTGTTTTAGAAGTGACTTTTAGGGTTGAGGAGCAATTCTAGGGCACCTAGTCAAAGTCAAATAAAAAGTTAAAAAATAAAAAATTCTGCCACTGCTATGATGGGTTGTATTGTGTGCGCCTAGGTTGCCCCAGTCGAACCGGGCTCCCCCTTCTCATGTCTTGCTCAGACCCACAGGCGAACTGGATTGGAATCCAGATCTGATTCGAATTGGATGTGAATCCAGCCTATTCGCAGGCAGATCTAGCTACATATGATTAAGGCCAAGAAAGGGAGCAAGCCCAATAGTTGTGGGATAAGGTTTGAACTCAGGTAGCCATTGTGTTAATGCTGTGCCTTTACCCTTTTAGTGTCGCTCATTAGCCTAGTGCAACACTATGTATGCTAAAGGTACTATATTATGAGTATATTGAAGATTAGGGCATATTGGCCTTTAATACATCTTGTGTCATGCATTTTGTTGATATTCAAATTTATTATGTATATATGGATCTTTAGAGTTGTGGATCAGACTATTTTAAATTTTCTAGGACCAAAAATAATAAAAGACCTGGAGGATAGTTCATAGTTGTTTCTAATGTCAAGAAAGGGATCAATTGGGGAGTCCTACATTGCTCAACTTTCCTTAAGGGATTGTGATTCAATAACATCTTCATTGCAAATAAATTTGTAAAGGAAGAAATGAAGCAGATCCAAAGACATGAACGCATATTGAATCTTCCAAGGAGGAGACTCAATTGTAACTAACTGTTTCCTAAATTAATGAAAATGATCGATTTCTATTTTCTGTATCTTGGATGCTGTCATTCATATCCTTTTTTGAAGTTAATTTCAAAATATACTAAATAGAAAATTCTAAAAGCTGAGACTGTAGTTAAAGAACACTTTTCTGTACATTATTAAGTTCATTATTCCAGTTGGTTTTAGCCATGTTACTTATGGTAGAGTTTGCATTGTAATCCTTTGGATCTGATGTTGCCTATTTCTCGTTTGGTGAGATAGGTTTTGGGCTCATCTAGCAATGGCATATGTATTTGCAATATGGACTTGCTTTATTCTTTACACAGAATATGATAAAGTAGCAACCATGAGAATACGGTTCTTGGCTTCCCAACAGCGTCGTGCAGATCAATTCACTGTAAGTTTGATTTTGAATGGCACAAACAAGTTTTTTATCTAGTTATATGTTGATAAAAAACTTACAATTGATTCAGTTCACTTTTAGAATATTTCTGTGCACTTGCACTGTGTGATATAATTGAGCAGGAAGATTAAATTGTACATCATTTGTGTTAGAATAATCACCACTGAAATTTAAATTGTCTTTCTTTTGAAATTGCAATTTTTTTGGCTTCTTTTGAAGAGACTTGTTTATCAGTTAAGTTTATCAGTTAAGTTTCTTCATTTCTTGACTGCCTTTGTGCAATTGTTTTGATTCTGTAAATGGCATTTAAGGTGAGTTAATTTGTTTGGTTTCAAGTTCATCAAAAGTCAAACTGCAGTTATATTATTTCAATTTCAAAATATCTCTGCCCAAATTTTTGAGTTTATTATTACAGGGATACATGGGGATGAGTCCCTGTGCCTTTTCCAGGTGTCCCCATCTCCATAATGTTTTGGGGATGCTTCGGGAACATGCCTGCCACTTCCTTGACCCCTAGACTGGACTGAGTATGTTCCGGAAATGGCTCAAAACCCAGGAAATATTTGGGGACACCCTTGGCCATCATGGGGAGGGTCAATTGTCCCTGGAAGTCTGCAGCGTTGAAACAAAAAAAAGGACAAAAGAAACAGAAATAAAAAAATTAGAAAACTTAATATCGCGCATTGTTGGTTCTCATTGTTAGTTAGTATGTACACCAGCATGCTTGCAAGTTGGTATTTGACTTTATTGTGATGTGGTTGCTTGTGTGTTAGGCTCCCATTGGTTGAAGGTAGGTGTGTAAGTGTTTGTGTGGATGGGTGTCATTAATGGTCCAATATTGGCTCTCCAAATCATTCAATTATGTTCGCATGGAGGGCCCACTTAACTGTTTAAAGGCATGTGTAATACCTTGTTGCTTGTAATGAGGACATGTCCACGTATTAATATATTGTTCCTTAAATGACAAAATGATGTTATTAATCACCTTGCATTTCCACTATGTGTTTATTCCTTAACTATTGGATTCGCTAGCTCTCTCCCTATCATTTGATTTCGACTCCCTTTAGTGGTTAGTGTCTTCTATTAAGCGGTTTACACAGGGAATTGTTTAATTTGTTTAGTTCAGTGTGCCCTTATGTTATTGGCCGAGTGCATCCATAGAGGTGCCCAAATGGATTTGTATCACAAGGTGCTGAATTAAAAGACATCTTGTGTACATTAGTGGTGCGTTCAAGTTGGGCCCAGTCAATCCTTTTAAGCAGCCAAGCTATATGTGTAATAGTGTATGTATGGGCGACATGGCAAATTCTCAATAGCTTGTGGCTTGGCTAAACGGTTAAATGTCTAGCTGACCCGCTTTCTTTTCCTTGCAAGACAATTTCATATGCACATAAGTGCCTTTTAAGATTGTGATGTGGCAAAATATCATTGGTGTAGTAGCTGAATGACCAAACAAATTCTACGCTCCTTTGTTATCACATTTTTAGGCCCATTGTAGATCTTGAGTCTGCCACCTTGACATTTATCTCTATGGCTACTTAACATGTAATAAGCTTGAACCTGCCACCTAGCATGTCTTGTGTTATGTTGTCTTTTCCTAAGGCCGACATGTATGCTTAGGGGTTGATAAAATTTGACAGCTTATCCCTTATAAAAATATTTTGGGGCTATTTGTAGCGCTTGTTATTTGGGGCTATTTGTAGCACTTGTTATTTATAGCTTGAATAGTTTGTAATAAATTCAGTCTATAGATTAACTAGAGGTTGCATGGTTTTAGTTTTTGTATTAAAGGATAAGATTTTGTAGTAAAAATTGCATTTCATGCAACCGGTTATTCTTAGAGTAGAAGTAGTAGCTAGTTTTTATTTATTTATTTCAATCACTCATCTAGGTTGTATGAAATGTTGTGACATGCTTCATCCTTTTGGTATTGTGAATGTTTATGAGTGAACATTCAATGCCAAAAGTACCCTTGATACCAAAATGTTGGGAAAAAGGTGTCTGAATCTTGTGTTTTCCTATATTTGTATTTAATTGTATTTCATTGTCAAATGTAGTTTTAATTTGGCAATTTGTAATTATCATTTAGTTGTCATGAATGTTGCTAAATGCAACTATGACAGCGTATAAGGTGGATAAGAGTTATTGAATTAGAAAGAGCATGAAAAAGGGGAGTTAAATGTGGACTTGAATAAGATAATAAATATCTTTAGTTCTCATGTGCAGGCTACCAACATGGTAGATATGATCACGAGTGGAGTGCTTTAGTTGAAAGAGAAGTTTCTAAATTTTCTCTTTTTAATTTGGGCATTGGGATTTGAATGGAGATTTTGGTGTTGCTTTTAGCCCATGATTTTTGGTCATGATTTTAGAAACCATCGGTGGTTTCTAGTTTTGGGTCTTGCCTATATATATTGCTTCATAGTTTGGACTTGTATGCTTTTATGATTGTATGATTTTAGAGAAGGTTATGTTGCCAAAATTTCTCTAGACTTGTATTGTTTTTCTCTTGTGAAGGCTTGAGCTTGTTGATGTATTGCAACTAGGTTTGGTACTGCGTATACATTGGTTTGGATTTTGGAGGTTGGGTTTTTTATCAAAAGGGTTTTTCCAAGGTAAATATTGTGTCATTGTGGTGAATAATTTTGTATTTGATTTTTCATTTTTTTGAATTGTTAGATCTTGCATGCATGCCTTTCCTATTCGGTTAGTGTAGGAAGTTTTTTGCTATCAACTTCCTTTCATTATCCATAGTACTGAGGCATATGTGGTGCAAAGGAAAACACATTGAATTATGTTGTAATCCTAGTGTGTTATAAAAAATGGGAACATTCAACAAAATGTGAGTTTGGTAGCTAACTATTACACTTCCATACAATGTGAGGAGATAGCGCAATAAGCCCTTATAAAACTCAATTACAAGACAATTCAACTTCTTGTTCTTCGTTGTCAGTTCATGTTGTGTTTTAGCTTCCTTGGGTGAAGTGGGCACATGCATGTTGAATTTACACTAACCAAGTGCATGCATCACGGAAATAGTTGGCACGACAATTGTGTGACTATTAGCGTTGCACTCAGATCATAAAATGATATAGTTTAGCTTCTTTGTTGTCATTTGTGACAATCTAAATTATTTTTTAAATTTCTTCAATAAGCCGTATCATTTTGTGAAATGGTTTAAGGAGATTTTATTTTTAGCCATTCATTTGCATTGTCTCCCAACTTATTGAGTGGAAAGACAAAGTCAATATAAAATTAACAAATTTTTTATGAATTTACATAAATAAAATAAAAAAATTATAAAATAAAGATGACCAAAGAAAAATAAGATTGTTGAAAAATTTAGAGTACATCCAGATGATAGAACTTTTATGGGAAGAGGCTGCTGTTAAATAAATCCTCAGCGATAGAGGTATTGCTACATATGAGCATCCTTTACTTGTCACAAAGAGCACTAAGGCTGCAACTTGTTGAAGCTATAAACTTCCCAAACTCACCCACGACTCCATCCTCTATATTTGGATCAGGGAAGAGTCTAGTGAATGCTGCATTGTACCTATTGCTATCTTAAAATGTCTCTATATGGTGGCACCTTCCAAGGCAAAGAAAGTATTTCCATGCTATAATACATAGAGATTAAAAAAATCAAAGAGATGCAAGAGAGTGGTCATCTTTGTTCAATTGTTCCATAATAATTCTTTCCACCTCCTTAAAAAATGTTTGAGAAGGGTCTTGTTTATTCACTACTATTATGCCCTTTAGTTTTTCTATCATGGAGTTAATGCCATCATATATTTTTCCCAAATGTGGCTGGTGAGTTTCAGTTAATCTGATCATACTTATAATGGGCTTGGTGAAACTCAACATGTAGTCCACACAAGCCCTCCAATCATTGTTTAGGACCAATGCTTTGATTCTTTGGGCCGTTCTTATATTTTAGTGCCTCTCTACACCCCAAAGATTGTTGATTACCATGATACACAATGCCTTTTTCAAATTAATGAGTTGTATCAAGATGATTGTGTGGAGTGAGTCAAGTTTGAACAACCTAATATGGTGTTAAAGAAGTAAAACTCAATTTAAAACATCTACTTTGATTTTTAAATTTTATATTTATAAAAAAGTAGATGATGTAAAATAAAAAATTCAAATTTAAAACTTAAAATTGAATTAGATAAAAAATTGAATACTCAGAAAGTTATCTTAAATGGCTCCAACGTTGAGAGGCACCTGAATATGACTTGTGACATACAATGGTTAGTCACAAACATTTGGATCTCATTGGCCTTAGTTTAAAGTTGTTTTATCCACTTTATCTAGGTTCCCAATGCTTTCATCATCAAGTTGAATGAGTGAACAACACAGAGTCCAAAATATGTGCCTATATCTCACCTTAACTAATAATCTTCTCATCTTTGCAATTTTTTGCATTGTCCATTTTGACTTGGACAATGTTTTGAGGCCACATTATCTTGACCCTTCGTGGACTCTATGAAGATGTTAGTGATGAATTCTGCATCCTTCACCTATCCTTCACCTATCCGGACGATCAACTGCCCTAAAAAACATTCCCCCTCTTAGGAACACTACAATTCTATTAATTAGAGTTTGTCTATACCATCTTTCCATCAATCAAAAGTGATAGACATCCCTTTTTTTCTTCCAGGAGTCCCTAATGAACTGCAATGAAGTATCTACATGATTTTTTCTTGGTCAATAATGTGGTGTGTACCTCTTCATAGGTAGGACCTGTGTACTTTTTATGGGTCTCATTGACCCCCTCCTACCATTTTCCCACTTGCATGGTGATCTTGTAAGGTTGAAAGGAAGTGTATTGGTGTATATACAACATTTAATGAGCTCATTGGTATTGTCCCTCACCTCATTGTACAATGCCCTTTCCAATATATTTGCATCTTTTGGTCTTTGAGGGCAAGAGAGATATTAATGTCTTTTTTTAAAGATACTATATCTAAAAATAGATGTATAGTAGCCACTATTGGAGTACAGGATGGTCCTGTAGGCAGCTTGCTCAATCAGGACCCTTTTTTGGGCAAAGGATGAGACTTTTATTGATATTTTTTGGCTGCTTTGTTTGATTCCTCTTGCTCTTTGATACATGCAAGAATTTGTGCCTTTACCAGTGCATGTTTTATTGGCTCACCACAACCTCTAATTCCTTGGCGAGGAATCACACACAAATTGGTTTACACCCAACCGTATTTCTTATAATCATTTGGGCACTTGCTGCAATGATTTTGGTACATATACATCCCATTTATCATGGAATAATTTCTATTGAAATAAACAAACTATTACTTGTTGAACCATACAGTTTACTTGTCAAAATCAGGTTTTAACACATAGATATATAGTTTTGTACGTAATATGTATGTTCAAATGACTCTTGGAAAAATCATTCTTCCATTAAAAAGTAGTTGAAAGTAGAGTCCTTTTGATAATTTGAAGAAAGATATCGCATAATGTTGTTAAACCTTCTTTGAATTTAACTAAACAATCCAGGTTTCTGTTTGATACTCAAGAGTAAGAAACACTACCTGAAGAACAGGGAATTTACGCATTCACGATGTGACGAAATAAAGGGGAGCTTTCTAAGCAGAAAGTTTTTGCTTTTATTGAAAGCTGTGATAAGTCTTTAGCCTTTTTCATATGTTTATGTTAACATATTCTCTATGCTTCATTCTTTGTTTCTGAATATTTAATTAGAAACACAACAAGGAATACTGAAGACTGACAGAATGTTAGTAACATATTCCCTATACTTCATTTCATTGTTTGTGAAGATTTAACAAGAAACACAACAGTGAGCACTGAAAACTGACAGCATGTTATTGATTCTTGCAGGTCTTAGTTAGAAATGTGCCGCCTGATTCTCATGAGTCCATTACTGAGCATATTGAACATTTTTTTCGAGTTAACCATCCTGATCACTATTTGTCTCATCAGGTAAGAATTTGCAGAAAGAATGACTGTGTTCTTATGTATTATTTATGGAATTATGTGAGGTTGATGAGGGACATTCTGAATAGAATCTAGATTAATTGGAACTGGGGTTGAAATGTCATTCTATACTTACAGAAAGAATGCAAATTTGTATAAAATGTTGATGCTGGTTATTTGTTGGAATTACCATGTTTTCCATTGCTTGTATTGACATCCACATCCAATTACAAGGATAAAAGTGTTTTTTCTGTCTATGCAATCCAGGTTGTCTATGATGCAAATAAACTTGCCAAGCTTGTGAAGCATAAGGAAGGTCTCAAGAACTGGCTGGATTATTATCAGAACAAGCATACAAGACATCCTGATAAGAGGCCAAGTAGAAAGGTTGATTTTCTTCCATAAATCTATAAAATTGGTATCATGTCCCTTATAGATTCTAATGTCTTCTGTTGTTTTTTCTTTGGTAATAGGTAAAAGGTGAGTAATTCATATGTTTGTTTCAATGAATTCCGTCTTCTGTAACAGTATGAATATGTTTTGATTCTGTACTGCTTTCTTGATACCGTATACAAATATCATTGACATCTCTGATTGTATTGTCATATTTTAGAAAGGTTTTCTTGGCCTTTGGGGTCAGAGGGTGGATGCCATTGAATTTTATGCTGCACGAATTGATGCCTTATCAATGCAAGTACGTACCTTCTTCCAAGTATTCTCTTTTGTTAAATATACAAGATCAAATAAAATTTAAAATATAGACTGTCTATACATCAAATTTTGCAATCTGTACTTTATGTAGTGCTTCTAACTATACAGTTTTGATAACCACAATAATGAATTAAATTCGTTTATAACAACAATTCACCTTTTGTGTAATACCTCTCTTGCTTATGATAATAATTAGCTAATTGAATTCAGGTAATAATAAATTATTATATGTGAAGTTTAATTAGTTAAATCAATTTAGTATATTATGATCTAGTTAAATTATTTAATCGTGATGATGTATCAAACCAAGGAATCATTATGCGTATTTGGCTTAAGTGAGTTTATGTTAGATGAGCAAATATTGATTTGTAAAATTAGTACATAAGAAAAATATTCAACCTTATGACATGTGGATCTAAACACACCTACACTTATGTGTGTGTGTGTGTGTGTGTGTGTGTGAGAGAGAGAGAGAGATTATAAAACCTATTGATATGCTTACAACCATAGCATAATGAAATTTGTGTATGCCTCACATAGAGTTTGGTAAATGTCATAAATTCAATACATATATTTATTTAAAATAAAGACACAGGGCTTTTGAAATATTTTATATAAAAAGAATATATTAATGTTTTGCCAAAATGAAGTGCCGATAGGGAGTGATGAGGTGTAGGCCATCCTTTTGATTTGGTGAAAAATAGTGATCTTGATTGTTTATGTTGATGATCTTGCCATCACTGGAAGTAGTGCTATTCTAATTGAATGGGTGAAACATGATATATGTTTTGTTTTTGAAATGTCAGATCAAAGCCTGCTTCAATATTTTGTTTAGGTGTAGAATTTGGCAAAATGATCACAAAATTTTTGTATCACAAATTGAGAATGCGAAATCTCTTTTAGAAAAAAATCAAATGACTAAATCTAATCCTGCATCTACCCCTATGGAATGCAAGTTAGGATCAAGATCTCAACTAATATTCTATGTTGCAGGGTTCGTACCCACAGGCCTCGAACTCGGTACGGCTTCGCTTGTGGGTATGCGCTGGGCACGCACAAGCGTGCACCCGGGTGAACCCACAGGGCTGGGCACGCACCCTGTGCGTACCCAACGCGTACCTGGCCCAAAGGTACGCGGACCCGGGGGTACCAGCCACGTACCCAGGCGTACCTGGGAGAACCCACGGTCCAACACTTAAAAAGTGGGCCCAAAAGTTTAAAAAAACAATTTTTTAATTATTATTTTGCCTCTTAACCCTAAAACGACCCAATATGAGGCCTTTCAATACTAAAACATTTCATTTTTACCTCTCATTTTGCTCTCTCCATATTTTCTCTCCATCTTTTAGCATTTTGAAGGGAGGTGATTGCATTCGAAGGAGATCGATTGTGGAGTGGCAAATAGCTTCTACAAAGGAGATTTAAGTGTTCAAGGTATGCATTTAAACCCTATTCTTTAATCTTTTGATGATTTTTTTTAAGTTTCTTAGTTTTTTTTGATGGATTTTTTCAAGTTTGTGAAGAAGTTTTAAAAGTATATATATTTTTTTTCATTTTTTTTATAGATTGCAACAATGGCCAGTAGTCAAAGTTTAGTGGGTGGGGAGGGAAGCCAAAAGTTCAAAATTGATAAAGGATCTCCTTTATGGAGTCATACCACAAGAATTTCACAAATTCCTGGAGGTGGGGGGTTTGTTTGGAAGTGTAATTTTTGCAATACACAATATAATAGCTCCTATTACCGAGTGAAACTTCATTTTATGGGCCCTGGTGGTAAAGGGATTAATATGTGTGAGGGCCCAGATAAGAAGGGGTTTTCTGCTGTACAAATAGCAGCATTTATAAAAGAACAAGAAGATGCTGACAATTCGGTTGCAAGAGGAAAACAAAGTAGTTATAGTTCCAGAAAGAAAAAAACAACAACATTACCCACTCAGATAGTTAGGCCCTCTAGACATCCCTTCTTGTCTATACCCTCTACAGAAGAAGAAGATGAAGAACTAGAAACCACCACCCACAAGAGAGGTCCATTAGAGAAGGCATTTAAAATGGAGGCAAGAGATATTGTTGAAGAAAAAATTGCACGTTGCCTCTATGCCAATGGTCTTCCATTCAACTTGGTGAGATCACCATATTCGCGGGACATGGTGTCAGCAATAAATAGTGCACCTTCTGGTTTCACAAGTCCTGGGTATGAAAAGGTGCATACCACCTTATTGCAAAAAGAGAAGAAATCTGTAGAGGCCCAACTAAAACCAATTAGAGATTCTTGGGTTGAAACAGGTGTATCTATTGTTTTCGATGGATGGAAAGATTGCAAAAACCGTCCATTGATTAATGTTATTGCAGTGTCCCCCAAGGGGGCAATGTTTTTGAGGGCGGTTGACTGTGAAGGGGAAGTGAAAGATGCAGAGTTCATTTCCAGGATTCTCATTGACTCCATAGAGATGGTGGGTAGTGAAAATGTTGTCCAAGTAATTACGGACAATGCAAAAGTTTGCAGGGCTGCAGGTGCTTTGGTAGAGGCTAGATATGAGCACATCTTTTGGACACCGTGCACCGTACACTCCCTCAATTTGGTGATGCA
Source organism: Sequoia sempervirens (assembly GCA_007258455.2). NCBI lineage: Eukaryota > Viridiplantae > Streptophyta > Pinopsida > Cupressales > Cupressaceae > Sequoia > Sequoia sempervirens. Next base: position 47,915 of record VDFB02275583.1, read on the forward strand.
AGCAATTGGCAACCAAATAGAGTGGGTGAAAGAAATATACCAGGAGTCTGAGGAGATCCAGATGTTTGTGACAAACCACCATATGTCACAAGCAATTTTCAGAACTTTTTCAAGATTGGAATTGTTGAAGGTAAATTTAATTTATTTAGTTTCATTTATCATTTATGTCATGTTTTACATAATTGAATAAAATAATTTTTGGCATTATTTACATATTTTAAATGTGTTATTAACTTACTATTAACATGTTCTTAGGTTGCCGAGACCCGGTTTGCATCTCACACAATTGTTCTGAGACGACTTGTGAAGGTGAAAGATGCATTGAGTCAAATGGTTATTAGCAACCAATGGGGTATATGGAAGCAATCAAATTCAGAGAGGGCCCAAAAGGTCAAGGCATTGATCTTGAATGACGATTGGTGGGATCGTGTGAATTATGTATTGGAGTTCACCGAACCTATCATGTCTATGCTTCGGTTTGCTGATACAGATGAACCATGCTTGGGGGATGTCTATGATAGCATGGACACAATGTTGGAAAAAATAAAAATAGAAATACAAAAAAAGAGAATGATCCTGAAGACACCTTGTACAAAAGGGTGGAAGCAATTGTTCTTCATCGTTGGAACAAGATGACAACTCCATTGCACCTCCTTGCATATGCCCTATCTCCGAGGTACTATACCACTGAAGTACTTTCTATCCCAGGGAGAATACCGCCATATAGAGATTCTGAAGTTGCTAATGGGTATAAGACGGCATTTAGTAGAATGTTCAGTGATCCAGAAGTGCATACAAGTGTCATGAGAGAATTTGGAATGTTTATCACAGGAAAATCAAAAAATCATACCTCTTTTGTTGCTAGAGACCAATACAAAATGGATGCTCTTACATGGTGGTACCTCCATGGTCAAGATTATATGTACCTCCAACCTCTTGCAATCAAGATCCTCTCACAAGTAAGTTTTTTTTTTTTGCCACTTGTATTGTAAAATTTAACACTTAACATTCTTGAATTTATCTTGCATTTTTTTATTTTATTTTTAATTTTGTTGGTTTTCTCTCCAAGTTGCAAGCTCTTCTGCCGCTGAACGGAATTGGAGTACATACTCCTTTATCCACTCAATGAAGCGTAACCGGTTGGCTGCAAAAAGAGCTGAAGACTTAGTGTATATTCATTCCAATTTGCGTCTTCTGTCACGTAAGGATCCTCAATACAGGCAGGGGGCAGCGAGGCTTTGGGATGTAGCACCCGAGTCTATTGACTTGGATGCAACCATTCAGGATCTTGCTAGAGCCACTATGGATGATGTGGGTGATATTGATGACATCACATGGTGTTGGATCCGCTTTGGGTTCAAATAATGATGATTTTGAAGTTCAAACCGCTCAAAATCCAAGTCACGATGATTCTGACAATCCTTTTGATGATTGATGAGCACTTGAACAATGAACATTGAATCATGTTTCAATGTTTCATGAACTACATTTTGTAATTCAGTAATTTTATTTGAATATTTTTCAACTATCAATTGGCATTTAATATTTATCTTTGGCATTTGGCATTTGGCATTGATCAATGATCAAGTATCATACTAAGAAATGATTTAGTTTTACAATTCTCTATATTTCTCTTATTTTTTTGTATATATAATACATATATATATTTATAATATATTAATATATATATATACACACGTACCCATACGTACCCAAACCCCTAAAAAAATTTTGCCTGTACCCACGTATCGGGTTCTCGTACCTGAACCCGTCCCCGAACCTGAATTGGTAACTTAGCTAATATTGTTTCATCATTGGTCAATGAAACAATGTATCAACAATTGGTTGATAGTTTGATTTATCTTACTACCACTAGATTAGATCTTTGTTTTGCAATCAGTTGTCTTTCTCAATTCATGTCTAAACCCCAAGAGGAACATTGGCATGGTGCAAACGAGTTCTTTGATATGTCAAACGGCCCCTTGACTTTGGCATCCCATATTTACAATTTGTTGACTTCATGTTAATTGGATATATTGATTCTAATTGGGCTAGCTAAGTTGACAATAGAAAATCTACAACAGGTTATGTTTTTACTCGTAGTTTAGGAGTAATTTCCTAGTAGATCAAGCTTCAAAATGCAATTGATTTATCCTCCATAGAAGCAGAATATAAGGCAACAATCAATACAGGTTGTACGGCAAATATTCTGTTGGATCAAACTCCACTGGTCACACTTTTTTATGACAACCAAAGTGTTCTCGGAATGGTGAAGAATGTAATTTATCGTGCTTGAACTAAGCATATTGAAGTTCATCACCTTCACATTCACTAGTTGGTTGATAATGAAGACATTTGCCTTAATTATTGTCCTATAGAATAGTAGATTGTAGACATAATGACTAAACCATTTGGCTAAGATAAATTTGTAAAGTTTAGAAATAAACTTAGAATTGTATCTGATTTAGTTATTAAGGAGAGGGTTAGGGGGTATTTGATTAATATAGGCATCCTAATAATAATATTAGCATTATAGTGTTGTTGGGAGTTTGTTCCTAAATCATAAGCTAGTTTGTTTAATTGCTTGGCTTATATAATAAGCCATTCTACAATGTAATATTCATCAGCTCAAAAATATAATGTTAATATAAGGAACTTGTTGTCACTCAATCTATGGAAACCAATAGATATTGCAAATGCAAGACTCTACCTTTTTTAGAGGTTTGATACTTGTTTTTTAGACCAACCAAAGATTAGAGACATTTTAACAACAAAAGGGCTTCTTGTGATAATTATCAAAATCAACAAAATTTGTAGCATGGTTCCTATTTTGAGGATTATTTTGTGATGTCCAATGAAGAATAGCTCAGCCTAACAACCTAAAACTCTTCATTGCATGCATACACATAACGAAAGAAAATAAAAAACACATGAATTTAATTATTTGTTTACTTGTATTAGGCGTTCAAACATGCTCATGATCCTTAACATTACACAATCCAACAATGAACCACAATTCTGTTTCTTTCCCTTGCCTCTTTTCTCCTGCATAGTTGGCCTCTTAGCTTGACTTCCCTCTTCTATCCCTCTTTACATTTCATGTTAGAGGAATAGTGCTTCCTACCAATGAGATCCTGCCTCTCTCTTTACTTGGAAGGACCTATCTTTGTCCTTTGTTCCCTCTCAACTTGGGGAATCCTTCTCTTTCTAATTTTCCTCTGCTTCGAAGATTGATGGTTCTCTCCAAGGTAAGGACCTTCCCATTTTGTCATGTCCCAAATTCTCCTTGAGTTTAGGGCCGACATGATTAATCTAGTGTTTTTCAACACTAACAAATAATTAAATGATAAGTTAGTTGTGGCCGACCTGCCTTGTGGTTGGCGCCATTATAATTTTGAAATTTAATTTTTATTTTTGTGGTTGTGGCTGACTTCAGTTGAAGTGGTGATTTAGTTTAGTATTTATTCATGGTTTCGGGTTGGTTCAATCATCACGAGTTTTGGAGTTAATCTCTTTCCAGGCCATCGGTGAGGACGTAGTCTCTCACGCGCTAGAACCCAAGTTGGTGCATAGTATTCAGCTTGGGAAGATTCGTGTTTGCTCTCTTCCTACCACCATTCGCTCATCCAGACTTGTTGTGTATTACATATCGAAGCACTAAGAGATAGACTATTGAGCAGAACGACCATCAAATGACTCGCTTCTGAGCCAACGACCATCAATACAAGCCTGAGGCCGTCATACGGGATAGTGGAGTCTAAGCGATCACACATTTCAGTCAGGCCGAGCCTCTGGCCCTGGACGACAATCATCCGCGGCTCATCCTATGTATTTCTATTAGCTCCAGTGATCATCCCACACACGAGCGATATCATTAACCGGAGGCATCATTGAAGATTTATGGAGCTGGTACAAGTTAGGAGGGATCGCGATTTGAGGACATCAGCGACTAGCACCATCACAGAGTTGTGCGTGATATCGAATTAAGAGACGGCACCAAGAGCCCAAGTAACAAGCATTCTGGGCGACGCCATTATTCAGGCGGAGCTCAATATCACTCCTATCATTTTGATTCACAGTCGCAGTAATCTTCACAGCGGATCACCAGCACAGACTCTGCAAGTAGATGCAAATCCAACACTGGCGGATGTGTTATCATCGAACTATCTACACCTGTAAGCCCCGAATTGGCATATTCATATTTGTAATTCTTGATCTGGTGTATTTGAATATCAATCACTGTTTGGAATTGAATCGATTGCCTTACCAGACCGTGTGTCTGTGGTTTCAAGTATGTGTGCTAATTTTTTACCAATTTAACTGTGTTAGTTATTCAGTAGAACTTTATTGTTATTAAGGAGGATCCGAACCAGTGTGTTACAGTGGTATTAGAGCCATAAGGTCTGCCAGCCTGTGGGCAAGATCTTATGCAATTGAGCCAGAGAGATACGTGCAATAGAGAGAGAAAAGAAGTCGTCTGAAGCTGCTCAAGGAACAGGAGGAAGAGGTAAGGAGAGAATGGGGGATCAAGATCAGAATGATAAGTTGGACAACTTCATGAAACAACAAGACCAAACAAACCAGGCCCTGCTGCAAGCAATATAGTCACTTGTTGCTACAGTCAACAACATCAAATCAGGATCCAACAGTGACGAAGGAGGGCATTTGGAACATTCAAGAGGAGAACAAAGCAGAGCTTCAAATGAACACACTCACAAGCACCCTTAGCCGAAATTTTTGCCTAAGACAAAAGGTCGGCAAGAAGGGGAAGAGCAATGCAGCTATGCAAGTATAGTGCGTGAGTACTTGGAATTGGATGTGGATGCTCAAGCTACAATTTCTTTCAATCAGTTTTATAGTGCTAGACAAAGTGATGAGAGACAACATCGTGGGAATAGAGATCTCCAGCATAAGATCAACAAGCTTTCACTTCCAACTTTCGATGGTTCAGGAAAGATAATTGCACAATCATGGATACAAAAGTTGGACACATATTTTTCTCTCAGCCCCATGGCTAAAGAGGAAGCTATCAAATTTTTTATTCTGCAATTGGAGGATCTAGCACATGAATGGTGGCAACATGGTATTGTGACCCAAAGAGTTGGACAAGTTCACTCATATGTAGACTTCATGCAGAAATTGGTGGAGAGGTTCGACAGAAAAGATCCCAAAGTATACTTCCCGGAACTAACCAGATTGAAGCAAACAAGCACTATGGATGAATATGTTTTAGAATTCCAGAGACATGCAGTGATGGTGTCTGATGTATCAGATAAGAGGCTCACTTTCTTATTCATCGAAGGCTTATCCGACTCTTTCTGTGGCTTGGTGAGGGCCTTGGAGCCAACAACTTTGGAAGATGCCATTCGGAAGGCATTGAGTCTTGAAGACTCCACCAAGAAAGGGAAGGCCATTATCAAGAATGCACCAATAGGTCAGCCAAAGAAGCCCTTCATTAAGGAAAATCCACCACCAAAGAACCCCACTACAGGTCCACATGGCATGTCAAGGAATGAATTATGCAAGAAGGGTTTGTGCTACTACTGTAATGAAAAGTGGAATAATCAACACAGGTGCCAAGGAAGGGGACAAGTTTACTACATCAAAGTGGTATCCGATGATGAGATGATGAAGCAGATACTGAAGAAGGGATCAACGAAGATGACAATCTTGGGGAGCAGCAGGAGCTTGTAATGGAAGAAAAACCCACAGGAAGAACTTTGGCAACACTATCAGGAACACCACGATACCATTCTCTACGTGTAAGGGGAATTCTTTGAGGGCAGAGAGTGACAGTGCTAATCGATAGTGGAGCTATGTATAACTTCATCGACAAGAGAATAGTGGCTAAGTTGCGCTTAGCAACAGAAGACTTTGAAGGGTTTGATGTCCTGGCAGTTGGAGGAAATTTCCTTCTGTGCACGAAATGAATTCAACAAATGGAGTTGACATTGGGAGGACACAAGATGAAGGAGGATTTCTATGTTGTTGATGTCAGTGACACAGACATGGTTCTAGGGGTACAGTGGCTTCACTCACTAGGAGAGTACACCACTAACTACCAAACCATGGAGCTGAAATTCAAGCATGAGGGCAAGGAGGTTGTGCTTAAGGGCCTTTCTAGGAATGGGCCTATGGTAGTTTCAGCCAAAATAATGGAGCAATCCTTCCGAAGGGATCAAGTGGCATGGGCAGTAGAATGCTTGATTATAGATACTAGCATATCGAAGGAGGAAAGAGCATTTCCCAGCGACATTCAGGCTATCTTGGATAAGAAGTGCAAAGTTTTATGAGAGATACCAGCGGGATTGCCACCAAATAGAGGATTTCAACATGTGATAGAACTAGAGGAGGGAGCCAAACCAGTGATCACCACTCCTTATCGTCATCCATGAATATACAAAGAAGAAATCAAAAAAGCCATCAAGGAGTTATTGGATATGGGGTTTATATGCCCAAGCTCAAGCCCCTTTGCCTAATCAGTGGTGCTGGTCAAAAAGAAGGATGGGACACCCAGGATGTGTATCGATTATAGAGCCCTCAACAAGAAGACAATAAAGAACCGCTATCCTATTCCCAGGATTGATGAATTAATAGATGAGCTACATGGAGCAGTATACTTCTCCAAGATTGATTTGCGTTCAGGGTACCATCAGATTAGAGTCAGGGATGAGGATGTGCAAAAGACAACTTTCAGGTGTCATTATGGACATTATGAATTCTTAGTGATGCCGCTTGGGTTAACCAATGCCCCCACCACATTCCAATCTTGCATGAATCAGGTATTCATTCTTCAATTAAGGAAATTTGTGTTGGTTTTCTTTGACGACATCTTGATTTACAGTAAAACATGGGAAGAACATTTAAAGCATATAGAGGAGGTGCTTGACATCCTTGAAAGGAACTCATTCTATTCTAAGATGTCAAAATGTGAGTTTGGGATGACCGAGATCCTGTATTTGGGCCACAAGATCAGCGCTCAAGGGGTTAGTGTGGATAAAGAGAAGATCAAGGCAATGCAAGAGTGGGCTACCCCCAAGAATTTGACACAATTGAGGGGATTTGTGGGCCTATGCAGCGACTACAGAAGATTTGTGAAGGGGTTTTCTCAGTGTGCAACACCATTGACTAATTTGACAAAGAAAGGAGCCTTCTCGTGGAGTCCCACAGCCCAACAAGCATTTGACAAACTCAAGGAGGTAATGAGCTCGTGTCCCGTTTTGGCCATTCCATATTTCTCATCTCCTTTTGTACTTGAGTGTGATGCCTCCAGCGAAGGCATTGGAGCCGTGATAATGCAGAACAAACATCCTATTGCTTATGAGAGTAGAAAGCTTACCAAACCAGAAAGGGCTTTCTCTATTTATGACAAGGAGATGTTGGCGATCATGCACGCTCTTGCTAAATTCAAACAGTACTTGGTCTGCGGGAAATTTGTGGTGAAGACAGATCATAACAACTTGAAGTACTTCCTAAATTAGCGAGACTTGAACAATAGATAGCAGAAATGGGTAAGCAAACTTCAAGCTTATGATTTTGATATTGAATATGTGAAGGGCAAGAACAATGTGGTAGCTGATGCTCTCTCTAGGAAGCCTTATCTTTGTGCTATGACTGATATATCGGCTGATTGGAGAATTGATATTACAGCTGAGTATGCTAAGGATTCATTTGCTAATGATATTTTGGAAGGAAAGATAGTTGATGACAGGTACAGGGTGGTTGAGGAGCTTATTCTCTACAAGGGTCGAGTCTACCTTGTACCACACTCTAGGGTCAAGAACAAAATCATTAAAGCTTGCCACGATACTCCTCTTGTAGGTCATCCAAGATTCTACAAGACATACAAACAAGTAAGGGAACGTTTTGCATGGAAGGGATTGAAAAAACGATGTACTGCAGCACGTTCGGGAATGCTTGGTATGTCAACAAAATAAAACAGAGCATGTGTTACCAGCTGGTTTGTTGCAGCCCTTACCCATTCCCAATCAAAAGTGGGAGAGCATTTCGATGGACTTCATCACGGGGCTGCCAAAGATGCAAGGTAAAGATTGCATTTATGTTGTGGTGGATAGGCTCACTAAGTACGCTCATTTTTTTGCCATTGTTTCAAAATTTAAGGCACCTCAAGTTGCAGATTTGTTTTTTAAGGAAGTATTTAGACTTCATGGGTTGCCAAGAAATATTGTGAGTGACAGGGACAGCTGGTTCATCAGCGTGTTTTGGCAAGAACTCTTTTGTTTGGCCCACACAGAGTTAACTCCTAGCACAATCTACCATCCTCAAACAGATGGGCAAACAAAGATAGTGAACAAATGGATTGAAGGATATTTGAGGAACTACGTGACAGGACAACAATCAGCTTGGGTGAGGTGGTTGCATCTTGGAGAATTTTGCTACAACACCACATATCACATGTCTATTGGGATATCACCATTCAAGGCACTCTATGGATATGAGGCAACTTCCTTCATGGATTTGATCCTTGCAAATAGTAGAGTTTCGAGTGCCAAAGACATGATTTAGCAAAATGTAGACATCATGAATTCCTTGAAGGAAAATCTTTAGCGAGCCCAAAATCAACAAAAGTTATATGCCGATCAGCGAAGGACTGAAAGGATTTTCAAAGTCAACGACATGGTGTTCTTGAGGCTGCAACCATACTGACAGTCATCCCTCAAGGGAAACAGAGCAGAAAAGCTACGACCAAGGTTCTATGGGCCATTTAGGATCACAAGGAAAATTGGGGAGGTTGCATATGAACTTGAACTGTCACCTAGGAGCATAATTCATAATATCTTCCACGTTTCATGTCTGAAGAAGGCCTTAGGACAGCAGATTACGCCATCACTGGAGTTGCCACCACTTGATGACGAAGGGAAACTGATTCTCGAGCCTGAAACAGTGTTGGACGTAAGAGAGAAACGGTTGAGAAACAAGGTTATTTCGGAGTATCTAGTCAAATGGAAGAACCTAGCTGAAGATGCTACTTGGGAAGGGGTGGAGATCTTCCAGCATCCTAATCTTAGGTTGCTCGAGGACAAGCAACCATTTGAGGGCGAGGACTGTCATGTCCCGAATTCTCCTTGAGTTTGGGGCCGACATGATTAATCTAGTGTTTTTCAACACTAACAAATAATTAAATGATAAGTTAGCTGTAGCCGACCTGCCTTGTGGTTGGCGCCATTATAATTTTGAAATTTATTTTTTATTTTTGTGTGTGTGGCCGACTTCAGTTGAAGTGGCGATTTAGTTTAGTATTTATTCATGGTTTCGAGCTGGTTCAATCATCACGAGTTTTGGAGTTAATCTCTTTCCAGGCCATCGGTGAGGACGTAGTCTCTCACGCGTTGGAACCCAGGTTGGTGCGTAGCATTCAGCTTGGGAAGATTCGTGTTTGCTCTCTTCCTACCACCATTCGCTCATCTAGACTTGTTGTGTATTACAGATCGAAGCACTTAGAGACGGACTATTGAGCAGAACAACCATCAGATGACTCGCTTCTAAGCCAACAACCATTGATACAAGCCTGAGGCTATCATACGGGATAGTGGAGTCTAAGCGATCACACATTTCGGTCAGGCTGAGCCTCTGGCTCTGGCCAGCAATCATCCGCGGCTCATCTTATGTCTTTTTGTTAGCTCCAGCGATCATCCCACACCTAAGCAATATCATTAACTGGAGCATCATTGAAGATTTACGAAGCTGGCACAAGTTAGGAGTGATCGCGATCTGAGGACATTAGCGACTAGTGCCATCACAGAGTTGTGCATGGTATTGAATTAAGAGACGGCACCAAGAGCCCGAGTAACAAGCATTCTGAGCGACACCATTATTCAGGCGGAGCTCAATATCGCTCCTATCATTCTGATTCACAGTCGCAATAATCTTCACAGCGGATCACCAGCACAGACTTTGCAAGCAGATGCAAATCCAACACTGGCGAATGTGTTATCATCGAACTATCTAATACTGTAAGCTGCGAATTGACATATTCATATTTGTAATTCTTGATCTAGTGTATTTGAATATCAATCTCTGTTTGGAATTGAATCGATTGCCTTACCAGACCGTGTGTCTATGGTTTCAAGTATGTGTGCTAAATTTTTACCAGTTTAACTATGTTAGTTATTTAGTAGAACTTTATTGTTATTAAGGAGGATCCAAACCAGTGTGTTACAATTGTTATTAAGGAGGATCCGAACTAGTGTGTACACATTTGGCAATTGAAAGGTTGTCCAAAGTAATTGATCAACGACATAAATATTGACTACTAACCAAAGATGTCCAAGTACAACCCATGCAAGCAATTTAGCACCCAAACGACTAGGATAAATGGCCTCATATGTAGAGAAATAGGAAACAATCGTCAAGAAAAGAAAACGAAACATCACAGTGCAAATAATTAGTCAACAACAAAGCATAATAGTCCACCACCTCGGCAAAGTAGTGCAATACCCTAACTAGTACCCAAATGATGAGAAAAAGAAACTTCATGGTGTAGCAAAGAAACAATTGCTAGCTGTAGCGTCGTAAATTGTCACCCTTGACAATTTCACACTATGTTTTACTCCCCCTAAATTATTGAGCCTAATTGGGTCCCTAATTTCCTAAATTATGCATTCTATAGCCCATTTGTACCACTTTCTGAGAAATTGCAAGCATTGAACAAATACATCCAATTGATATTTTGCCCCAGACACTTAATGTCCTAGAAAATAGGGCTAGGACCCATTTTCCCTAGGGCGTATGGGTCCCCCTATTTTGCCAAGGACCAATTTTGGATATGTTGGTGTCAACATTTTAACATTCACAATTCAACTTGCAAATGTCAGCGATTGGGATTTAGTTCTCAAGAAATTAGAGAAATGCCTATAAATACCTAGTTATTGTTATCATTTGAACATTAAGTGAAATTATCTAGCAAGATGTGAACATTAAGAGCATTCAATAGCAAGTCAAGAGCAACATTTTAGTGATTTATTGCAGCAATTCATGATCCAAACATCATGTCAAAATGTATGTGAGTTCATGTTGTCATATTATCATTGTTTTGTGAAGGCTAACCCCTTTTGTAGGTCTCCAAAGCAATTCAAGCAATCAAGCAAGCAAGATCCAAGACCTTGAAGTGATGTGCATGAATTCAATCCTTCAAGGAAGCCATTGAAGGGTGGTGAGTCGCAACACTTTGTGATTTCATCATTCCTTCCTATCATTTATCCATTTATCATTGACATTGCCATTGTGGAAGTGGAAATACTAACACAGGGTTTGACCAAGGTAAGCCCCTAAATGGCACAACATTTCTCCTCTTTGTGAATGTGCAGATTTCAGATTTGGAGAGGATTGAAGGAAGCTTGAAGAAAAATTGTTCATTGGTGCATTTGAAGCCCTACATCTTGTCAACTCACAGAAACTCACCTACAAAATTATCCGACAGTGATCCGACAACTCTGGACGTGGAAACGAAGACCTTAGATCTGACATCAGAGGATTGCAAAAGTTGAGCAGGACACCCCTACGAGGACCCATACGTCCTAGAGCGCCTATGTCCTCTTACAATGATTGAACCAATTTTTCTGGGTAGATACACAGTCCTCTGCATTTCCCAGATCTGCCTGCAAACTATTGTTTCAGTTTGTACATTGTTGGGATCTTGCATTTTTCATATTAGGGCACATAGTTTAATTAGGTTAATCAAGGCAAATCAATTCCAATTCTGAATAGGATTGAAATCTAGGTCTGATTGGCTCACCTTCATGATTGAAAGTCAATCTATATGCCTTGTTGATCTCCATCTTAATGAAACCCTAGAAAAGGAGGCAATCACCCCTAGGTTTTATACTTTAAACTTAGGGTTCATCTTTTTCTTTGTTTCACTAGCAAAGAAGACAATTTGTCCAAATGTGTATAAGCCAATGCCAAAACAAAGAAAATGAATTGTTGTGGCAGAAACAAAAGAGCAACAGTCCCAATTATAGCAGCATTTTGACCTAGCACCACACATAACAGAAAAGATAAAGACTCTTCCTCTTTAAGAAGTTGACTGGTTGCCAGGGGGAACAACTATCACCTAAAGATCATAAGGAACTGCTACATATTCATTTAGACATTGACTATATTGTAGAAAGCAATAATAATTGAATGAACAAATTGACCCAACTTACGACTTATCTCCAAAGACTTATAGTATGCTATCAAGTTGCTTCTAGTAGTCTAAATAGTACCTGCAACAACTTCCTATATGCCTATAGCAGCTTCCAAACACCTATAGCAACTTACTATATATCAATAATACACTATAAAACATTTGCAACAACATGCATAATACTTGTAAGTTTGTAACCATAGTTTGCAGACTCGTCGAGTACTTGGAAAAACTCGCAAGTCTTTTGGGCAGCCAAGACGAGTCGAGCAGACTTGCGAGCCGAGTCTCAGAGAGCCTTGCCGAGTACTTGGCCGAGTCTTGGTCGAAAACTCTTCGAGTCTCGGGCTCTGACTCTCGAATCTCGAGCTTAGACTCTTGGTTTGCAGGGAAAACACCCAGGTAGAGTTTTAAGTAAAAAAACATCATTTTTTTTTAATTTTTAGCTCTTATTCGCCCATTTCATCTAGCTAAACATCAATCTAACAAGGAAACGAATTTGAGAAGAGAAGTTTTTAGGATCGAAAGTTGATCAAATCATGGAACATGTAAGTAATTGAATGCAATGGAGGAAAACAAAGACACTTTTGAAGAAACAATGCATAATCGTTTTGATATTCTAGAACCTTCTAGTTCAAGGCCTGAAAAATTAAGTTACATTAGGAGGGGAAACAGGAAGATGTAGATTGTATTTAATTGGTTTTTTCATTTTGACATATCATTATATGTAAGCAATTATAAATTTTTAATGTTGTTATAAATTTGAAACTATGAAATTTTGAGAGTTTGAGGATCATATGACATGTGTAATGTTTGAATTATAACAAATTGATAGTCAAATTAGGCTTTTATGTTGTCTAAATGCTTTCTTTCTTTTTTTTGTGTAATTATAAGGTTTTTTTTTCCCAAGTCTGTGCCAAGTTTTTTTTCCGAGTATGTGTCGAGTCCCAAGGCCGAGTCAAAATTTTGGGCTGTTGAGTCGAGTTTGAGTCCTAAAACTATGCTTATAACATTATACTTAACCCCCGCAACAGTCTAAATGACACCTGTGATTGACCTATAGCAATGTGTTTTGCAACTGTAAAAGCTTGATACATGTGTGTAGCAACCTATAGCTAGCCTGTAGCATAGTTACAGTTAATACTTCAGCCTAATAGAACACTTGAAGCCTTTTTGTAGCAGCCTTTCAAGTATACATGTTTAGCAAAACGTTCCATGCAACAACTAAAACTTAAAAAAGATGAAACATAACCTATTGCTATTTTTGGGTGATACTGATTCGTCCCTGGGAGCCTCTGGATACGATACGATTCGTACTGGATTCAAAATTCAGATTCGATATGGTACAGATTCGGACAGGATTCAAAATTCTGACTGTGGATACGCCCAGGATTCGACTTGCCTTTGTGGATTTGTCCAGGATACGCCCAGCCGAATCTGACGCGAATCCAGATGTCAAAATGTCTAGGCCGTGGAAAAAGTGTCTTTTTTTGCAATTTTAAATTACTTTTTTGCCTCGTGACTGTTTGATGAGGCTGGTTGGAGCAGCAGATGGTGGAAATGTATTGCTATGTTGACTGAGCAGCAAAAGGTTGGTTTTGTTCTGAGACGTTCGAGCAGCAGAGGGTGGTGTTTGTTCGCTGTTGGTCACTATTCCTCTAGCATTCATGTCTCTTTCCTTGTTTCTATGGCTCATCAAACTCACGAAATGAGTCAATAATTCAAAAATCTGCGCTGTAATCTTCACTTGCTTCTAGCATCATGACAAAAACACCTTCAAATCACCATGTTTGACCTGGAACTGCCTAGGTTCGTTCCTTGCCAATTCCAAAACATTCTAATGTAAAAAGAAAAAAAATGAACCCTGCTCCAATCCAGAAGCAATTCAATTTGGAATCTCAATTCCAGGATGAACCATATTTGGAGTTGATATTATTGATATGGATGGAAATGTATTTGCTATGTTGACTATGAAAGTGGTGATGTATTTTTGCTATGTTATTAGACTATTAATATGGTGGTGTATTCTGAACTTAATTACTGCTGCAAATATGTATATATTTCTGATTTTTATATGTTTTTTGTATTATCGTACCCAGAACGTACCCAACCCCAAATTTTTTTTTGACTGAATCCCATACCGGATGCGCCTACCCTTACCTGAATTCAAAAACGAATCGGTAACTTAGTTTTATCACAATTTCTACCCTCAACAATGGTGAGTATTTTGTGACTCTAGACATTGAAATTTCAATTGGTTAACTCTTGGGCTCTAGTTTAACAAGACTTTGAATATCAGCCATAACTAGGGTTTTGACCATAAGTAAAAGAGATGAGGTATGGTATTGGTATGGAAGACAAGGATAGATACTGATACACCATTTTTTGAAAAAAATGGGGCATGGGTGCTTATAGACAACAAATAAAAATAAAAATTTAAATGTTTAAATTTATAAAAAGCCCCAAGGCTATATAACTTTAACAAACGTAAAATGTTTAAAAAAAAAAAAAACTAACATTGAGAAGCAGATAAATAAATGTTAATGAAAGCAAAGATTAATTATATTGATATTTGATAATCA
>VDFB02275584.1:0-24461 GCA_007258455.2 Sequoia sempervirens
GATATGGAATTAGGTACGGATGATTGTTGTCTCTGAGATGTATTAGCCACTTGGACGTGTTTAGTATCAGTGACACTATCATTCACTACGTTCTTGTTCTTGTTCAAAAAACACAGCTTGTCACCGAATGACCTTTCTTTATCATGGTTATGTACTTTGATGTTCCCTTTGGCAACAAGGGCACGTTCAAGGATAGGTCCCTTTTCCACTATCTCCGTGAAAGTGGTGACACAATGTAACCTAAAATTATGAGCCATGTTGGGATGAGAGTTCTCCACGAAGAGGGTGACCATGTCCTTCTCTTTTAGAGGGGTCTTCATTCGGCTTGCTAGCGCACACCACCTTTGAAGGTAGCTAGCAAAGGTTTCCCCCTCACGTTGTTTCTCTTTGAGGAGATCTAAGGTGTTAGTGTCCTCCAAATTGAAGGAGAAGTAGGAAACAAATTTTTCTGACAGATCTGCAAAATATTTTATGGACCCTCGTTCGAGGCTCATGAACCACTCTAGGGCATTGCCTGTCAGGCTTCGTGGGAACAGGCACAAAAGATAGTTGTTGTTGTGCATAACCTCTTGACACTGGGAGTAAAACTCCTGCAAGTGGGCCTTAGGATCTTTGTTCCCCTTTTATCTATCGAATTTTGGTATTTCAAAATGTTTAGGGAAGGGGATCAACGAGATGGAGGGATCGAATGGATATGGACACATGTCCTCGAATTTGAATGATTGTTTGCTAGCCCCAGCTTGAAGATCTTTCAGAGCGGCTTTGATTTCTAACAGATCTGAGTTGACTGGTGGCAAGTTGGATGGATATGGATGGTATAAAGGATCCTGCTGAGAGAGCGTCAGAATGTTGAGGTATGGATTTTGGTAGTGGGATGATGACATCCCTTGCTGGTAAGTCGAGGGATTTTTTTGGTACGGGGGTTGTTTTTGTGAGGTAGGCTATTGAGGAGCTGTGATGTGATGTTGCAGATTGACCTACTAATACTGAGGGTATTGATGTGACTAGTGGGAGGCTGCATAAGGTGGTTGTTGTTGGGACTGTTGTTGGTTATGGTAATAATGATGTTGCGGTGGTTGCTGATGTGATGTAATATGTTGTGTGGGTCGAGATGAGATGTTGTATTGTGTTTGAGTTCGCGTTTGTAGGATGGATGTGAGGAATGGGGATATGGTTTGAGTGGGAGGTTGGGAAATATTTATTTGTGACTGGTATGGTGGTTGTTGTGAAGAAATCAGTGGGTTATATAACGGTTGTTGTTGTTGGGGCAGCTGAGATAACGTAGGGGGATTTTGCAAAGGAGGTTGTTGGATACCAAAGGGGACATTCGGTTGGGATGTACCTTGTGGCAAAGATGGAGGTGGTAGGTTAGATTCGGGAGGCTGTGGAGATGCATATGAAGGCGATGGTAGGTTTATGGCCCTAGAAGGTGGAGGCAATGCAGTAAAAGGGTTGCCCCCAGTGCTGATAGGAGGTGGATTTGAAAGGGGTGGTGCCGTTAGAATTAATAGTGGTGGTTGTGGAGCGTTTTGTGGCATGCCAAAGGCAAAAGGATTGTTGGGACTATGGTTGACATTGCGGGATGCGGGGGATTGCTAACGGGGTATAGAATGACATTGACGAATTCAGGTTGATGCCAACCTTCTACGGGAGGAACATTGGGGATGTATGAACTACTTGGTGCGTTTTGTGAACCTTGGGGTATGTTAGGTGTGGAACCACTATACTTGGATAGGTCGATACCTGACGGCAGCTTGACCCCTTTTTCAATTAAGTGAGCCAAGATTTCTTCCCCATGTTTTTCGAGTAGGCAATCTATCATTTACACATTGACAAGGTTACTAAAGTGTTCCTCAAATGTAAGTTTAGGTTGGTTGACAATGTTCTCATCCTCGGGTGGTGATGTGTTTAGACCATCAATATTGGATTGTGATGATGTACCATTGTGCGGATCCCGAGGGATGTTTGCACCATTATGGGGGTCTTGTGAGGCATTAACTAGGTTGTTGGGATCTTGAGGGATGTTTGGTTGGGATTGTTGCTCGACCATTTTCTTTGTTTGTGACCGAGTTTGAACGGGCATGCAAGATGATATGATGGACTAGGATGCTAGGATGACCTTGGTGATAAAAGGATTGATTTGATTTGATGATTTATTAGTTGACAAGGATGTGGCTTGATAGGATTGATTTGGATTTGATGATTGATTAGCCAACGAGGACATGGCTCGATAGGATTGATTTGGATTTGATGATTGATTAGCTGACGAGGACGTGGCTCGAAAGGATTGATTTGATTCAACCGAAGTGGATTTTGTTTGATGAGATCGGATTAGGTAGACAATTGGTCAATTTGAATTGGATAGTATGATGATTTGATTTGGATTGATGATCAACTAGGATGAAGGGTAATGACCAAAATCCGAAACTGGGTTCGAGAGTGATACTTGGTAACACTAGGTGTTGATTAACTGACTAAAGGGTGGATGTATGATAATGGCACCGAATCCAACTTGAGATAGAAGCAGATTGATTAGGCCGACGAGGATGACCGACTTAGGATGGATGACGGTTAGAGATGAACACCTAGGTCAATTTGGATAACTGCTTTGACAAGGTTTCAACAGAATACTGGTGATTTGAAATAGGGAAACGATGACCAGAATGTGGGTTTGAAATGGGTAAACGAGGACTTTGAATGGGTGAACGGATGCTCGAACCAAGGGGATGAACATTCAGAATAATGAAATGAGTGTCTCAAATGACAAAACGAATGAAAAATTTGATCGGTCAAGGGTCAAGTCCACCCCTGTGAAGGGCAGATCCGCTCAAGGAACAAAAGATGGTCAAATTTTGTCAAAATAGGCTTGAAAGGGGTGGGTCAAAGGTTAGGTCCACCCCTAGATGGGTCAGGTCCACCTGTAGAGGGAAAGTTCGCATGTTCGATGGTCAAGTCAACCTGTCGGGAGGGAAGGCCCGCCTATGGAGCAAAAGCTGGTCAAAAATGGCTAAAAAAGGCTCCAAAGGACTGGTTTATAGGTCAAGTTCGCCCTTGGGTGGGTCAGGTTCGCCCCTGGAGGGCAGGTCCACCTGTCAAGAGGGAAAGTATGCCTATTGGGAGTTCAAGTCCACCTATCGGGAGGGCAGGTCCACCTATGGAGAAAAGGTTGGTAAAAAATGGCTAAAACAATCTCCAAAGGACTGGTTTATAGGTCGAGTTTGCCCCTGGGTGGGTTAGGTTTGCCTGTTCAGAGCTCAGGTTCACCCTTGGATAGGTTTAAACTTGACTTTTGACAAGATGACTAAGACAAAGGACTCAAAACATAACAATTATCAATGAAAAGGATATGGCTGAGTCAATTAATTAGACAATCATTAGTTTCGCACAAAGAAGACAATTCAAACAACACAAACCTAAGTCTAGTAGAGAAGGTATGGCCAACAATGTCTTCTATTCTAGGATGAACATGGTTGCTAGGGAGTCCTCGATATACACCCGGTACATGAGACCCAAACCGTGAACACCGACCCGTTACAAGCATGAGTCAGTAATCTTAAAGGCTCAGACCAACTCTTCACATCATCCCAATGCTTCGCTAATTACAACGTGGTTGGATTGAGGTACAAATTTTTCTCTCCCTCCTTTATATACCCTGCTGGTATGCGTGGTTGGAATCGTCCCTTGGGGTGATGAAATCCCCAAGCAGGTCCCACTAAAAAGAGAAAAAGAGGTGACTCAAAGGACTTGGTAAGCTACGATTTCTCGTCACCTATGATCACCAAATGGTGCAAGGGGATTCGATATGTCAAATAGCTTACCAACAAACACGCCAAACAAGGTTAATTGACACCCCTAGTTAAACTATGTGCTTAAAAACCCTTAAAATAGTCAAAAAGAGTGCTAAAAACTAAAATTATACCTTTTGGAAAAAGTTGTCTAGGGAAAATCCGCATGTCTAGAGGTCAAGTCCACCTGTCTAGAGGGTAGGTCCGCCTGTCTACAGGTCAAGTCCACCTGTTTAGAGGGAAGGTCCGCCTGTCTGCAGGTCAGGTCTGCCCCTCTATGAATTTTTTTCCAAAACACTTTCTAGAGTCTGTGGAGGGCAGGTCCACCCCTGGGTAAGGTTGGGTCTGCCTATGGATAGCAGGTCCACCTGTCTGCTAGGTCAAGTCTGCCCCAAGAAGGTCAAGTCCGCCCATCTGGAGGTTGGGTCCGCCCCTCTGTAGGTCGGGTCCGCCTCTCTGCAACTTGCACCTGCAAAAAGTCAAAAAATAGAAAACGTGAAAGCAAAAGACCCATTTGTGGGTCCCACCAGGTGTGTCAAAAATGTGATAGAGCAAAAATGAGTGTTAGAAAATGAATAGAAAACAAAGAGAGAAAATAACAACTAAAAACACCCTACACTTCAAGATTAGCCTAATGATTAACTTAGCAAAGCAAAATGGAAGATTTTACCTTGTTATGTTGTCCATTGGTTGGCCCTTCGATCTTCGATGTTTGTATGCTCCTTGGATGGAAAGATGCAAGCTATAAGATGGGATGAAGATGGAGAGATGAGTGAAAATGGATGCAAGTATGAAAAATTGGCTAAGTATGGCTCAATAAAAAAAATTGCAAGAGTTTGGCTAGCATGAATAATCTCTCCTAAAATGAGAGAAAAGAGGGGGTATTTATAAAGAATTTGGAATTCTTTAGGGAAATGGACGGTCAAAATTAAGCCAACAAAGCTAAGATGTAGGGCTATGGTGAGTTGAGAACTCATAAGCCCTCACATCTTGACATGTGGCATGTGAAGTGGCTTGAAAAGGATGATGTGTACATGAGGTGGAAGGATAGTACATGATATGGAGGTAGTACATAGTCCCTTTGGATTGGGACAAGATCTCCTCATAAAGGAAGTCCTTGTCCTCATGTGGGTGGGAGGACATGTGAGAAATTAAAAATTTCTCAAATATCCATATGGGAATGAGAAAATGAATTTTAAATTCCAAGGGATGCATTGGGGGATTAAATGTGAATTAAAAATTCACATGGGGAATGGAGTGCCTTCTCCAAAAGGAGAAAACCTTTAATGAAGTTGACTTATGACATATTCCATAAATGAGATGGGGATTAGGTTGACCTAACTAAGTGATTAAGGTTGTGCAAGTACTTGATTAGACAAATTAATGAAGATTAGAGGCAAGTGGTAAATTATGGAGGATGGGGTCCTAATGATGATTAGGGGTGTGCACATCTTAATCATAAATTAATTATGATTAAGGAAGAGGGTTAGAGACCAACTTGCAAAAGTTGGAGAATGTGACAATGAGAGAGAAAGTGGGGAATTTAAAATTTTCAAAAGATAATATGATTAAATTAAATAAAGTGATACATTTATTTAATTTAGAGAGGAAAGAGGGGGAAAATATTTATTAAATTAAATACTTTGAAAATCTTATGTATGACACATAATATTAATTAAATGAGTGATTTAATTAATATCGGCAAAGAGGATGAATTAAACAAGCAAAAAGATGGTTAAGGAGACACCTTTACATGGAGGTAGTACATAGTACCTTGGGATTGGGACAAGATCTCCTCATAAAGGAGGTCCTTGTCCCCATGTGGGTGAGAGGACATGTTGAGGAATTAAAAATTCCTCAAATATCCACATGGGAATGAGAAAATGAATTTTAAATTCCAAGGGATGCATTGGGGGATTAAATGTGAATTAAAAATTCACATGGGGAATGGAGTGTCTTCTCCAAAAGGAGAAAACTTTTAATGAAGTTGACTTAGGACATATTCCATAAATGAGATGAGGATTAGGTTGACTTAACTAAGTGATTAAGGTTGTGCAAGTACTTGATTAGACAAATTAATGAAGATTAGAGGCAAGTGGGAAATTATGGCGGATGAGACCCTAATGATGATTAGGGGTGTGCACATCTTAATCGTAAATTAATTATGATTAAGGAAGAGGGTTAGAGACCAACTTGCAAAAGTTGAAGGATGTGACAATGACAGAGAAAGTGAGGAATTTAAAAATAAATTTAAAATTTTCAAAAGATAATATGACTAAATTAAATAAAGTGATACATTTATTTAATTTAGAGAGGAAAGAGGGAGAAAGTATTTATTAAATTAAATACTTTAGAAATCTTATGTAGGACACATAGTATTAATTAAATGAGTGATTTAATTAATATCGACAAAGAGGACGAATTAAACGAGCAAAATGATGGTTAAGGAGACACCTTTGACCGTATGGAAGTGGTCAAATTTAGATGTCTACACATATATTTAACTTTGAAGGTGATACACCCCAATTGTGTAATTACTATTTACTATTACTATGTAGGGTAAATATGAATGTATTGTGAAATCTGGAGATGAATAAAGTTGTGCTTGCACTTTATTATCAATGCATTATGAATGTATGTTATTACATTTGATGTTGTGTGAAAAGTACCACATATATGTGTTTGAATGATTATTGAATTAATATTCTAACTTTGGAGATGTATTATGTATACTACATATTTTGTGAACATTTGACTATCGTGGGCATGTGTTAATGGTTGCAGGTATATGTTCAATTCCTCTAGGTGGAGGGGAAGTATCACTCAGAAGAAGAACTCGGTCGGGTAACCGATAACAAAAACTATTTGAGCATACACACACCACATTAGAATAATTGAGTTGAGTCATTAAGTGGGAAATTGGTAAGTCATCCTTAGTTGATGTGTTTGCATTAGTAGAGTCTTGTTTACTATTGAGTGCATTATTGGGTGATGTTTATCTATTTGAGCTTTCAAGTTCTTTCTTGTTTCATTGCAGTTATATTGATAAAAAAGGACATATGCAGAGTACATGTATATATATACACATGCATGTCAAAGGGATCTAATGACATGTATATGTATAGATGTACCACACGTAAATGTTTATCAATACAATTGTAATTGTGAATGGTTATATGTGAATCAAATGTGTACAAATATATATGTATAGTATATACATATATCCATATGTATATATGTATTGATACACACATGCGATGGAAAATGGGCATGCCCTTACAGATGTATCGATATATGTATACATACGTATACATGTACATAGAGGCATATACTTATATACACATATATATACGTATACAATTGATATATCGTGATTAGTGTGTGAATACTATTGTGATTATACTTATTTGAATATTGAATGTATACTTACATTGATGGCTTATGATATATATATATATATTAACATATATATATATATACATATACATATATATATATATAAATATATATTTAATATATTATCTATTTCTTGAAATCAACCATCACAATTTCCAAATGATAGGTTTTACTTATAATTTTACTTGTAATTATATTTTGTAAGGCCGAAGTTTTACTTTGCTGCCACAGCTAGTGGGAGTACATATACTACTAAATGTAGCTCAATCGCATTAAGTCGATACTTTGCAGAAGACTGTCAACACATTTGATGAATCCATTTGATTCTATAAACTTTAACGCCATGTCAGCTATGCTTAAAACCAAAAATCTGGTGAGGCGTAAACAAAGCCAACAACTTTGTCAAACTGATTTTATTATATGAATCGACTCATACCAAGACTTAGTCGATGAAAGCTTCTTACGCCACATTTCTTTATATTGATTGTTTATGCATAAGAAGAAAGGAAACTATGCCAAATATAAGAGTAAAAATGTTGGTCTTTAGGCACTGCTTTGAATCCTTATACTTGTAAGATGTCCATTGTAGAAGTACAAACTGAATTCAATCATGTGTTGATTTGAATTAGTCTCTAATTGTTTTCGATCAACAAGGTTGATCTATAGCTGTCTTAGTTGAGTATGAGCTTACATGTTTTCCTTTTAATTGTGATATATGTGTTTTTGTGCATGCTTGCTGCTGTCAAAACTCATGCCTTAATTGTAGGATGTGAGGCCTCATTACTGACGTATAAATAGTGGAGCTTGATCACTTGTTTGGGACACATTGTTGCAAGCATTTTTCTCTACATTTTTATTAGTTTACTTAGTTTTATTTGAGAGAGAGAGAGAGAGTTATGTTGTATTGAGAAAGAGTAGTATATGCGAGAAGTATTCTATCAACTTGAGAATTAGAGGGTTATTGTGACGTCTCTTGAGAAGCTATAATCAGTCTAGTTGTTGTTTGGGAAGCTACAATGTTTTCAATTGATTGGAGAAGTAAAAATAGGCATGAGGATTTTCTTACTTGCTATTTTATTTATGAAAGATTTTTCTCCATGAATGCATTGAATTGTATTTTATGAGTACTTGCATTAGAGAAACTAGAATGGCTTTGAAAAGGAAATAGAAGCTATTATGATATTTTTATGATGTGCTTGTATGTACTCCATAATAGGAGGTTGGTGTTTATCATAGGCATTACATACTAGATATGATTAAACGTGAGTGGAATATGAGTTACACTTAGCCAGGTTATTAATTTAACTAGCATAGATTGAGTTTACTCCTAGGATTGTTTATCTAGTATGGGAGGGAGCTTGTGTACTTACAAGTTTAAGTAGATTGATTCCAAGTATGTAGAAATGGTGATAGGTTATCTCTAGGGTGATAGATTACCCATTGAAGAAAATACCTATACATAGTTTAAGATGGCCTTAAGTCAAATTGACCCTGAGTAGTGTATGTAATAGATGACCTTCATTTGAAGTATTGAATAAGAACACTTTGGCCAAAGTAGTGTGATTTCCTCTGGCTCCATTGTCAATTCACCATGATCCAGTATTACATGCTAGTTCTAGATTGTGGGTTTACAAGTTTTAGTTATGTAGGACACAACGCTATGCTCAATTGGTTTTCATTATTTGGTTACTCTACCAATCTCTTTATCGAAGGGAAGGGCCATCTATCAAATGATAGATGTGTAGGGGACCACATAAGAGTCCATGGTTGGCAGAAAAGTGTTTAAGTGATGCTTCTTCTCCATAGCAAGCGACAGAAGAACCAAGATTTGAAAGGAAGGATCTTAGACCGTCTATAAGCTATTTGTTCCAAAGCTCATTGAGCTATATTTGTAAATATATGTAATCTTGTATGTTTGTAACTTATGAAATTATTGTAATGAAATGGAATCCATTATTGTATCATGTTATGGCATCTTTGTTTGTATATTCTCAATAAAGAAAAGAATTTTTTTATTGCAATGGCTTGTTACATAGTTTATTTACTCGCAAAGTGAAAACTTAGGAATTTTTACTTCATTGAAGGGTTAGCATGTTACAGAAGGTGTGCCTTTCTACTACCTATCTTTGTTTTTGATAGCATACTATAATGTTAATAGGTATTTAAAAAGTTAAATAGGATGTATTCATAAAAAATAGCCTCATAAATAAATTTGTCAACATTTCAAAATATAAGCACAATAGTCCTTAAAAGGGAAAATAAGGAGATTACGAGGATTCAAATTTTAAATATTTGTAAAGGTCTCTCTAAGTAGAAGCTCGAGGATGCCATACAAGGTGGTTATAACATCCCAATCAATTCTATAATTGGCTTGATAAGCTGCTACTCTATTTGAATGTCTTAAATAATGCAATAAAATTACTTCTTGAAATAAAGTACAAAGGGAGAGAGTTTCCTCTAATTTTTTTTCCTAAACTATCAATTGGAACAAGAACCCTTTTTTAACAAATTAGTTATTATTTTTGAGTCACATTCAACTATTAGATGTTGCACAACAATCAAATATACTAATGTCAATTCATCAATCACTCCTCCTATTCAACCTCATTATTGGATTTATGACCTAGAAATGACAAACTTCTATGAACAAAATTACCATCTTCCTTATGAAGGACAATTGTTGCACCAACACTTCTTGGTTTCCTCAAGAAGCTACTTCAAAAATTAAGCTTAACGAATCTAGGGGATCTCTATTCCTCCTTTTCTCTCTCTCTTCAACAAGCTTCTTACCCCTCAAAGGACTCATTTTAGCCTTACACTTCTAAAAACTATTTCCTCTTAGCATTTTAAGAATAAGCATGTATATTTAAACTTGGTGACAGCATGTTTTGATATTTAAAATGGATTTTTCATGGTTTAATAATAGCATACACTTAGCATCACAGAGGTGTCTCTTGAGCATTGCAAGACAATGCACATAACATCTTAGCAAATCCTTGAGAACATATAAAGAGTGTACAATGGTAGGGGATGCAATCATACACGATAACATAAAAGGCCAAGTTATGATTTTTGATAAGGAAGATGTCTAGTTTTTGATTGAATGTTAATAATATCCATTGTTGATGACATTCCTCATAAACTAATGAAACACAAAATAATCCCACTATACATATTAGTTGATATTCAAATGCATTGTTGTATTATTAGTGACAAATCTTACACAATCATTAAAATCCAATATCCTCATGTTCATTATTTTTTGTTTTAGAAGCCCCTAATTGAATTTGTTAGCTTTATTCATAAATATAGTGTTGTCATTGTGTTGGTCAAGTTACATAATGTGATACATATTCATACAAAATTTTATTTTGTAGAATTCTTATAAAGAAGCGCAAAATGCTCTAGATTTTCTTCTTTATGTTAGTAGTTAATGTTAAGTGAATATTTTCAATTGTAATAATTTGACTTATAAAAATTATCTATTACCACAAATTTGACAACCTAATGAGAGTCTTATACATTTACCCTTCTTATTTAAACACATCAATAAGATCTACACAAAACAAATAATATTCCAAAAAAATAATTGAAAGATTTTTCTTAAATAAACCTTAATGAAGAAACTTTAAACTTCATAAAGACAACCTACAATTGTAAACCAAAACATTAACATATTCTACTTAAACATCAAAAACAATAAAATATGCAATATAAATCATTAGGTTGGTCGAGGCAGGGAATAAATACAATATAAAAAAACATATATCTGACTATATTATAAGTTCTTTCTTGTTTCATTGCAGTTATATTGATAAAAAAGGACATATGCAGAGTACATGTATATATATACACATGCATGTCAAAGGGATCTAATGACATGTATATGTATAGATGTACCACACGTAAATGTTTATCAATACAATTGTAATTGTGAATGGTTATATGTGAATCAAATGTGTACAAATATATATGTATAGTATATACATATATCCATATGTATATATGTATCGATACACACATGCGATGGAAAATGGGCATGCCCTTACAGATGTATCGATATATGTATACATACGTATACATGTACATAGAGGCATATACTTATATACACATATATATACGTATACAATTGATATATCGTGATTAGTGTGTGAATACTATTGTGATTATACTTATTTGAATATTGAATGTATACTTACATTGATGGCTTATGATATATATATATATATATATTAACATATATATATATATATACATATACATATATATATATAAATATATATTTAATATATTATCTATTTCTTGAAATCAACTATCATTAACAATGATAGAGGTCGATTATAATTTACTTGTGACTATATTTTGTAAGGCCGAGTTTTACTCTTGCTGCCACACATAGTGGAGTACATATACTACAATGTAGCTCACTGCATTAAGTCGATACTTGGTGAAGACTAAGTCAACACATTTGATGTGAATCTTATTTGACTTAGCAAACTTTAAACGCCATGTCATTATGCTTAAACCAAAATCTGTAGAGGCGTGTAAACAGGTCAACAACTTTGTCAAACTGATTTATTATATGAATCGACTCATACCAAGACTTAGTCGATGAAAGCTTGGCGTCACATTTTTTATATTGATTGTTTATGATAAGAAGGAAACTATGCCAAATATAAGAGTAAATGTTGATGCTTTAGTGCCACCTTTGAATCCTTATACTTGTAGATGTCCATTATGAAATGCAAACTGAATTCAATCATGCGTTGATTTGAATTAGTCTCTAATTGTTTTTGATCAACAAGGTTGATCTATAGCTGTCTTAGCTGAGTATGAGCTTACATGTTCACCTTTTAATTGTGATATATGTGTTTTTGTGCATGCTTGCTGCTGTCAAAACTCATGCCTTAATTGTAGGATGTGAGGCCTCATTACTGTCGTATAAATAGTGGAGCTTGATCACTTGTTTGGGACACATTGTTGCAAGCATTTTTCTCGGCATTTTTATCAGTTTACTTAGTTTTATTTGAGAGAGAGAGAGTTATGTTGTATTGAGAAAGAGTAGTATATGTGAGAAGTATTCTATCAACTTGAGAATTAGAGGGTTATTGTGACGTCTCTTGAGAAGCTATAATTAGTCTAGTTGTTGTTTGGGGAAGCTACGGTGTTTTCAACTGATTGGAGAAGTGAAAATAGGCATGAGGAAATTCTTATTTGCTATTTTATTTATGAAAGATTGTTCTCCATGAATGCATTGAATTGTCTTTTATGAGTACTTGCATTAGGGAAACTAGAATGGCTTTGAAAAGGAAATAGAAGCTATTATGATATTTTTATGATGTGCTTGTATGTACTCCATAATAGGAGGTTGGTGTTTATCATAGGCATTACATACTAGATATGATTAAACATGAGTGGAATATGAGTTACTCTTAGGTAGGTTATTAATTTAACTAGCATAGATTGAGTTTACTCCTAGGATTGTTTATCTAGTATGGGAGGGAGCTTGTGTACTTACAAGTTTAAGTAGATTGATTCCAAGTATGTAGAAATGGTGATAGGTTATCTCTAGGGTGATAGATTACCCATTGAAGGAAATGCCTATACATAGTTTAAGATGACCTTAAGTCAAATCGACCCTGAGTAGTGTATGTAATAGATGACCTTCATTTGAAGTATTGAATAAGAACACTTTGGCCAAAGTAGTGTGATTGCCTTTGGCTCCATTGTCAATTCACCATGATCCAGTATTACATGCTAGTTCTAGATTGTGGGTTTACAAGTTTTAGTTATGTAGGACACAACATTATGCTCAGTTGGTTGTCGTTATTTGGTTACTCTACCAATCTCTTTATCGAAGGGAAGGGCCATCTATCAAATGATAGATGTGTAGGGGACCACATAAGAGTCCATGGTTGGCAGAAAAG
The DNA here is from genome assembly GCA_007258455.2 of Sequoia sempervirens. Taxonomy (NCBI): domain Eukaryota; kingdom Viridiplantae; phylum Streptophyta; class Pinopsida; order Cupressales; family Cupressaceae; genus Sequoia; species Sequoia sempervirens. The sequence goes on from VDFB02275584.1 coordinate 13,109, forward strand.
TGTTTAAGTGATGCTTCTCCTCCATAGCAGCGGCAGAAGAACCAAGATTTGAAAGGAAGGATCTTAGACCGTCTATAAGCTATTTGTTCCAAAGCTCATTGAGCTATATTTGTAAATATATGTAATCTTGTATGTTTGTAACTTATGGAATTATTGTAATGAAATGGAATCCGTATTGTATCATGTTATGCCATCTTTGTTTGTATATTCTCAATAAAGAAAAGAATTTTTTTATTGCAATGGCTTGTTACATAGTTTATTTACTCGCAAAGTGAAAACTTAGGAATTTTTACTTCATTGAAGGGTTAGCATGTTACAGAAGGTGTGCCTTTCTACTACCTATCTTTGTTTTTGATAGCATACTATAATGTTAATAGGTATTTAAAAAGTTAAATAGGATGTATTCATAAAAAATAGCCTCATAAATAAATTTGTCAACATTTCAAAATATAAGCACAATAGTCCTTAAAAGGGAAAATAAGGAGATTACAAGGATTCAAATTTTAAATATTTGTAAAGGTCTCTCTAAGTAGAAGCTCGAGGATGCCATACAAGGTGGTTATAACATCCCAATCAATTCTATAATTGGCTTGATAAGCTGCTACTCTATTTGAATGTCTTAAATAATGCAATAAAATTACTTCTTGAAATAAAGTACAAAGGGAGAGAGTTTCCTCTAATTTTTTTTCCTAAACTATCAATTGGAACAAGAACCCTTTTTTAACAAATTAGTTATTATTTTTGAGTCACATTCAACTATTAGATGTTGCACAACAATCAAATATACTAATGTCAATTCATCAATCACTCCTCCTATTCAACCTCATTATTGGATTTATGACCTAGAAATGACAAACTTCTATGAACAAAATTACCATCTTCCTTATGAAGGACAATTGTTGCACCAACACTTCTTGGTTTCCTCAAGAAGCCACTTCAAAAATTAAGCTTAACAAATCTAGGGGATCTCTATTCCTCCTTTTCTCTCTCTCTTCAACAAGCTTCTTACCCCTCAAAGGACTCATTTGGCCTTACATACAAAACTATTCCTCTTAGCATTTTAGAATAAGCATGTATATTTAAACTTGGTGGCCAATAACATTATTTAAAATGGATTTTCATGGTTTAATAGCATACATAGCATCCGCGAGGAGGTGTCTCTTGAGCATTGCAAGACAATGCACATAACATCATAGCAAATCCCTTGAGAACATATAAAATTGTACAATGGTAGGGGATGCAATCATACTACGATAACATAAAGGAGACTGAATTTTGATTTTTGATAAGAAGATGTCTAGTTTTGATTGAATATTATGTATCCATTGTTGATGACATTTCCTCATAAACTAATGAAACACAAATAATCCCACTATACATATTGGTTGATATTCAAATGCATTTATTTATCATTATTAGTGACAAATCTTACACGTGTTAAAATCCAATATCCTCATATTCATTATTTTTTGTTTTTAGAAGCCCCTAATTGAATTTGTTAGCTTTATTCATAAATATAGTGTTGTCATTGTGTTGGTCAAGTTACATAATGTGATACATATTCATACAAAATTTTATTTTGTAGAATTCTTATAAAGAAGCGCAAAATGCTCTAGATTTTCTTCTTTATGTTAGTAGTTAATGTTAAGTGAATATTTTCAATTGTAATAATTTGACTTATAAAAATTATCTATTACCACAAATTTGACAACCTAATGAGAGTCTTATACATTTACCCTTCTTATTTAAACACATCAATAAGATCTACACAAAACAAATAATATTCCAAAAAAATAATTGAAAGATTTTTCTTAAATAAACCTTAATGAAGAAACTTTAAACTTCATAAAGACAACCTACAATTGTAAACCAAAACAATAAAATATGCAATATAAATCATTAGGTTGGTCGAGGCAGGGAATAAATACAATATAAAAAAACATATATCTGACTATATTATAAAAACAAAATCGTCATTGCACCAGCCGGGAATCGAACCCGGGTCTGTACCGTGGCAGGGTACTATTCTACCACTAGACCACTGGTGCAGATGGAATACTAATTGCTTGAAACGTAATTTTAATTGACGAAAATGGTATTGTAAGTATCATATGTTAATTTCAGCACGACGACACTTATGGTCAATTAAGTCGTTGTAGTATAGTTGTGAGTATTCCCGCCTGTCACGCGGGTGACCCGGGTTCGATCCCCGGCAACGGCGCTTTTTAATGTTTGCTGCCTCTCACGCGTGCGGCCCTTGTTCGATCCCCGGCAATAGTGACTTCTACTGTTTTGAGCTTACACAACAATGGCCTACACCATATTTGTTCCAACCACTCTATAAAATTATGCATTTACTCTCTAACATCGACATTCAAATGTTTACATGAACACTAGAGCAAAACTCTTGAAGTAGTCAAATCCATTATCTCAATTGATATATATTTTTTCCTCTACAATACTAATTACTAGCAATTGCACCTTGGTGTGCAATGGATATGCCAAAGAGGTGTGGAAGGTCAATTGCACCTTGGTGTGCAATGGATATGCCGAAGAGGTGTGGAAGGTCAATTGCACCTTGGTGTGCAATGGATATGCCGAAGAGGTGTGGAAGGTTAATTAGGGAAAAGATGGTCCATTTTTTTGAATGCATTTGTGTAGTACATGAGTCCAGTGGAGATTGAGAGGGAGACCGCCAGGCGACAAAGGACGAATCGATCCGGGATCCGAAATCCGTCGCGTCAAATCCACTCAAAATCAAGAATAAAACGTCAGAATCGAAGTCGTTCCGTCAAAATCCAGAACGTCATCGAAGTCAATCAAAATCTCGATCCGTCAAAATCAAAACAGATCCGTTATCGAGAGGATCAGGCAGCAAAGGATCCTTCCGGGAAGTCAGATCAAGATCGAAATAAAGATCAGGAAGGATCAGAAAACCGATCAAAATCAGAATAAATCCGAGAGATCAGTCAGATCGAAAGACATCGATCAAAAATCAAAATCGACAAGATCAGGATCAAAAATAAATCGAAATCGAAGCATCCGAAAAAGTCGAGTCGAAAGATCGAAAAATCGGGGTAAAAGCAGAGAGGAAATTATATGTAAAGAGGTAGGGAAAGGGAGATGTATATATATATATATATATATAGAGAGAGAGAGAGAGAGAGAGAGATATATTCATGTCTTTGTCTCCATATCTATATCTATGTTTCTCATTATCTCTCAATCTCTCTTCCTCCCTCTCCCCTATTTCTCTCTATATTTTTCTTCTCTTCACTATTCCTTTATCTATCTTTCTCTCTTTTCCCCTCTCTTTCTCTTTGCCCATCTCCCTATCTCTCTCTCTCATTTACTCTCTTTTTCTATCCCTATTTATCTCCCCCTCTCTTTCCCCCTCCCCCTCTTTATCTCTTGATCTCTCTACCTCTATATATTGGCTCATATTTATCTTTATCTCTCTATCTCACTCTCTTTATTTGACTTTATCTCTATCTATGTCTCCTCTTCTCTTTTTTTCTCGCTTTCTCTTTCTTTATCTCTTCCTATCTATATCTCTTTCTCTTTCCCTCTTTATTCCTTCATATCTCTACCTCTATCTTTGTATTCCCATCTCTCTTTCTATCTCTCTTTATATAGTTTAAATTCCATAAAATATAATATATAATAATAAATAAATATGTTATTTATTGTATACATAAAATACATATATTAAATTTAATTACTTTGTTGTAGGTAAATTGTAGTGAAGGCGTCTATTTCTCATTTTGAGCAATGTGATGCTTTTCTCCTTTGTGTTGAAGCAATGCCTCCTATTGCAACATACTTAATCATTCCAAAATAATGCTTCACATCCTCTGTCTTTGTCATTTGGGTGTCTATACAAATTTGTACATTATATTTTAAATTTTTATGTCAACTAACATTCCTCGTGCATGCATTCCAAGTTTTACACAACCTTATAGTTTGGATGGGGTGATGGAGCTCAGGAGATGAAAATTTCAAACCTTGAAGTTGTAAAATTGTTGGTGGTTTGTTTCATTGCTTGATGATAAATTTGGTAAAAGGTAAAACCCAAGGCTTTATGAGCAAAACAACATGGGGCAAGGCTATGGTAAAAACATCACAAGAGAGGATGCATGTTATTTAATATTTATATATTATATAGTATAATATATAATATAAATATAATAAACAATATAATATAAATATCTAAATACTAGAATATAATATAAATACAAATATAATACAATATAATATAATAGCCTAAATCAACTAGGCAACAAAGAGCCTGTAACAGCTAGACTGCAACATAACAACATAACTCTACAAGGCATCAACATTCCTACTACCCCCATCAGCCTTTTCACAACACCATCCAACTGAAATCTCCAATTCAACCTCCACCAAGCAATAGGAGAGAGCTCCCCTCTATAGGAGAAGATGAAATAAAAAACCTTACCACCAAAGCCATCACACTCCTGCCCACCCAAGCTCCACCTTAATAGGAGCAAGAAGTAGAGAAGAGTTCTTCCCACCAAATCAATAGCAACTAACTCCACCTCAATAGGAACAATCTCCACCATCATATAAGACATCAACTATAGAATCTAGAAGGAAGAAAAAACTTCAGAAGAAAGGGAAGATACAACATCCATTGGCATGACAAGATGCTTGAGCTTAGAAGGAGAAAATGAGTGCACCTCAGCCATCAACACTAAAAGAAAACAAATATGAGCCTTCTGAAAAAGCATGATTAACAGCTCAACCATTGGGAAGAGAACAACCCCAACATGCAAAATGAACTTTATAGCCCAAAAGAGGTTGAAAGAAATACAAATCTTATGATTTTGGGTCATAGGGAAAAAATAGCCCATATGACAGAGGATACACAAAGAAAATATCAACAAAAACTCTCTCTTATCCATTATTATCAAGGATAGTAGAGAGCTAGCATACACAGAGAAGAAAACAACCCCCAAAAGAAAAATAATCAACACAAACCAAGGGAACACAACCAAGCTCCAAAAATGAAACCAAGCATAGACTAAGCATTCTATATTGGCCTTAGAAGACATGAAAATCATGAAAACAAACCCCCAGAGAAAAATAAACAACACTAACCAGAGGGTCCCCGCCCTTGCCCACCCCCAAACTAAGATATTTTGAATATCTGCAACAAAATAACCAAAAAGAACAAGAGATCATAGAGTTATGGTGAAGGAAACAACATGATATCAAACCAATGACTTTTTAGGAAAAACACAAGAAAAACAATGTCTTCCCCAAAGCACATGAATATCTTCAATAAAACCATAGTGCTCATTCCATAACATGAACCACAAAGAGGGGAAAACTCAAAGCACAAAGTAAAGACAAAAGGCAACAAAAGAAAGTCTGCAATAGACACCAAGTCATAGAAACCCAAAGAGAGAACACAAACGCCAAAGCCTAGAAAACCATCAGCATGGAAAAAAACATTAGCGTGGTAGACCATCATCATGGTAGACTAGAAAACCTTCTCACATGCCACCAAAGTAGCAACAGACTAGAAAACCATGCCCACATAAGCCAAAGGAGCCCCCAACGTCAACAAAACATCAATGAAGCAAAAACTATCAATGTGATAGACCGTCATCACAACAAACCAAAAAACCTCTACACACGCCACCAAAGCAATAGAAGACTAGAAAACCATGCCCACAAAAGCCAAAGGAGCCCCCAACACCAACAAATTAGCATCAACATCATCAGATTCACCCTCATCGTCTCCTTCACTAGGGGGATTTGAACTTCCTCCCCCTCTCTTCTTCCTGTCCGCTCCCGCTCGTTCCATTTTTTTAATTTGGAAACTCTTGTTAGTTACATAAAAAATATTTGTTAGAATTTTTACACAAACGTACTTTATTTAAATCTCTACTATTTTACTTTTAATCCTTTAACGAAATCTAACTTTTATCCTTAAATTTCCTTAGTGCAAGATATTCATAAAGACACCAATTTTTTTAAATATGTATCAAATAAAATAATTCATATCACATTAATATTATTTTAAAAGTAAATTTACATTACATAAAATATAGCATATAATTTTTATATTAACACAAAAAAACTTATACAATAATTTATCAAAAAAAATTATACAATAATTTACTAAAAAAAATTAAACTTAAAATATCATTTTTGATAAAAAAATTATAATCTAATGATCTCAATTAAATTACTTATTTCTTAATTATTAGAACCAACATATAAATAATAAATTCATTAATGTAAATAAAGACACTGAAATTAGATTGAAATAACATAACATAACATAATTAAATAAAAAAGAAATCTAATATCAATTTTTTAGGATAAAATTTTATGAACTTTTCATTATTCCTATGCTTTACCTCATACTATGAATGATGTGAATAACAACATATTATATTATATTTTCTTTACCAGCATTGTGTTTCACTTTTTACTTTTGTTGAATTTTATGAACTTTTTACAGTTGTAGATCTACGAAAAATAACTTGTCTTACTTCATAGAGGGAACACCTTTGGCATAATTAACTACCACCATTAAACATGATGACACTTATGGAGAGCACTTATGGAATAAATATAAATTTTAATACCATTCTTTTTATTGTTTATACACATGCTATTAGAACACATAAAATCTTTTGTTTGATAAATGTTGTTTGAACAATAGCTATGTAGAGTACTTATTATATATTTAATAAAATGTATCTTTAGTATTGTTAACATTTTTTTGAATATGTTAATATGAGATCATAATGTTATAAGTATATAATGTGGTCAAAATAGCTTTTTTTTTAAAAAAAAAATTGAAACTTATAAACAAACTACAAACATGATAAAATTTCAGGGTTACTAATATGTTGATCATAAAAGCAAACCCAAAAGATTCACCTAATTTTTCATACAATGTTCTAGATATCTTACTCTATCAAGACTCATATTCAATAGTTGGGAATTCAACATTCAAGAATACAATTATTTCATACTAGAAACCTTGAGACTAGAAGAAGCTCCTTTCACTGTTCATGTAATGTGCACATATTGTGTAGATTTTATTATATTGCATCTCATATTGCAATGGTTAGCTACATAAATCAGAAACAAGATTTCAAGTTTGTGTTCAATCTTGAATAATAAATAGTATATAGTTTGCTAGCTATCCTCTAACTATTTGTGTAGAGTGCTATGGAGCCATCTTGGAAGATGATATGTGTACTTTCTTCAACTAGATTAATACAAGATTTTCACAAAGTGATTGAATGTCTAATCTAAAGTGAAAGTAAAGGATTCTCAAATTATTATCATCCATACACTCATGGCCCTCATATATTCAAATGGAATCAAATGATTGATAGTGTATTGTATCACAATTTGTTTAAATATTTTATACAAACAACCTTGAAGAAGACCATAACGTGTGTTATTAGTGCTATTAAAGGAAGTACTTAAGATGATCATATAAAAACTTGGTGGACACCTCTCTCCACGTATTTCATAATCATTATTATTATAAAATTATATGACATTATAATTACACCTTTATTTCAACAATCTCTTGTCTTCATATACTCCACACTATGTCAATCATTATTTTCATAGAATTTATAAATAGTATATATACTTTATCAAGAATGCAATGGATTGTAAGTTACTCCATATAAAATCCCCTTGCTCCTACTTGTACTAACTAGAGTTGCTACTTTCAACATGCATGCCACAAAAAATCATGCATCCTTAAAATTCCTATTAATAATTTGTGACCTTTGAGTGGTCAATTACTACCTACATTATAGGAAGATATCAATAAACCTTGAATTAATTATTTTCACCACATGAAAAATAAATATTTGGTGGAAAATAAATTATCCTTGCAAGTGATCTCCCTCGGTTACCTCCTATTCGAGACATACCATTATATGCAAGCATCTCTCATTGTATTGATATGCTTACTAACAATTTTTGGTGTGAGGTTTGACATTTTTGTAACAATGCTTATTATAAAAAAAATGCATTTTATGTGTATGTTGAAACACTAAGGTAAAACACTATGGACTATAATTGAAAAATTTGTGACCTTGTACATAGATTTCTATCAACAAGGGCATGATCTAGAATAAGTTAGATTCAAGGATATGTTAACAAAATTTGGGAATGCAATCACAACATATGATGGTCCTATAACATCCTCATTGGTTGAACAAATGTGTCAACAAGTGTTAAGGAGCATACAATATTTGATGCATCTATGCATTTATATGCCAAAATATTATGGTCATGCTCCATAATAAGATAATGTTAAAGTCTCTCACCACACTAGTTTCACATTGTATATTTGAACATGCTCAACATATAGAATCACATGATGTTGATGATGATCATTTTGATAGAGTGGTTCTACTATGTGTTAACCAACATGTAATGTTGGAATGGAATTTATGGGTGTATGTTAGCTTAGCTAATTGAGCATTGGGTACTCTTAAATATATAGTTTATTTCAAGGTACTTGACCACTAGAGTTGTCATTGTGTGATTGTGTAATTTGACAATTTTGGTTGTGCCATGGGACTTTAATAGTCCAACATTTATCTCTCTTCCACCTAATACACAAGGCAATCTTACACAAATCCCCCTCAAGATTAGAATTTTATAGCAAAGAATAATTTTAGTTTCAACAATTTTTAATTGTATATATTAATAATTCTAGATGCATTGATATATATTTTGAGGATACATGTATTGGGTTGCACTTAAACATCACAACATTCAAGGGTCATGTTAACCAATATGAGAAAATTCTAAATTTTTGTTCAACATCTAGTTGTAAGCCTACAAATCTATATTTTGTTGTGTGTTACTCTTTGACAATATTCCCCTATTAAGGTTCTTTATAAACATTAATCATGATCCTCCAATAAAATTCTAAAGGTTAAGCTCAAAATTTGCAACTTATTATGCTTCTTTGATGACATGGAGTTATTTACCTATTGGAAGGTTTCCCAATTGTTTGTGTTTATTTTCTTCATTTTATGTCGACTAAAAATTAGCTCTATACTTTTGTACCCCAACTTGGGAAGTCAAGTATCGTCTTTTGATCCTATGAACAACATTTGTGTAGGTATGTATAGCTCAAAAACCTTTAACTATACTTATATTGATGTGTCATATTCTAGTTGGATTATGGCAAGGTTGGTTATGCATGAAGAAGTGTGCGCAACAATATAGGGTGGGCCCCTATCAATTGAAGAACTAAAGGTGATACATTGTATTTTATTTGGTTTCTATGGATATATGGGTGTCTTATGTAGGGCCAAGGAAGACCTTAGATCTTCCAACAATCATTGATCTCTTTATGAAGTCTATCATGCTTTTGTCATGTGGTATCGCATTATATACTTTATGCTTTTTTTAAAATATGTTCGTGAGACTCTTTGATGAAATTATAAAACACCTTTCAATGTAATTATTTTTAATTTACAAGTTTATATAAGTTAAATTTTATACATAATATATTGGCATAGACATATTAAATACATCTATAAGTACATAGGCACCTTAATACTGTACTAGATGTCTTTTAGATAGATGTATTTAAGATACCTAAACTAGTTTTACTTTGTAAATAAAATATTTTTTAGATAAAAAATAAAGTACAAACAATATAAATAAAATAAATTATATTTTAAATAATTCAAAGTTAAATAAAACAACTCTTAAGTAAATAAAAAATAGTTCTTGAGATAAAAGTATAATAAATAATATATTTAAAATAAAAAATTCTTAAAATAATTCTAGAGCAAAATAAAATAACTCCTTTTGTAATTATATTTATACTATAAATACAATAATCATATTTAATTAATAATTACTTATTACAACATGTAGCAAAAAAAATTTACTTATTACAACTTTTATTTAAGAATTTTATTTTTGATATTATTTACTTTATATTTCATTGAAAAATGGTTTTATTTTTAATATAAATACAATAAATCATAAAATATATATACATTATCTTATGTTAAAAAAAATTGATAATTCTTATAATCTAATTTTCTACAGGTCTATTAACCTATTTTTACACAATGGTTATATCTAAATATTAAAATCATGATACACTGAAGGCAAGTATTTGCCACTACTTAGAGCATATAGATTAATATCAAACAAAATCAACTTCAACAAGGTCTTACTATCAAACTCAAAATCAACCAATCAATCTAGGAAGACTCCTAAGAGACAAACTCAACTTCAACTATAATAGTCATAGTTGTACCGTACATTCCATTTGCAAGAATTTGTTGATCTCAAACTATTAATCGATTTATCCCTTAATAATTATTAACTCATCTATCAACTAACCAACAAATCCTATTATTGCAATACTATAAGAAAAAATATATATTATTATAGCATGTTTCAATTGTTGTTATAGCATTTGTTGATTTAATGTCAAATATTTTTAACAATATTGAACCAATAGTTGTGACTTTAAAGTTGTTAGTGTTGATGATAACTACCAATAATTGAACAATATGTATTCCTTAGATCTAAAAAGCAACAAATCATGTGATACCACATTAGTGCACCAATAAAACATGATTTAGTGCACAAGTATCGATCTCACTTTTTTTTTGGACCTTTTTGGACACCTCAACAAAAAGCATGTTGATGTGGCATCATATTTGATGATGTGGCTTTGAAACCTTAGTAATAAGTAGGGGCATTACCAAGCAAGCTGTTGTAAAAAATTGGGAATTTTTTGATTTCTACATAGAATTTTGAGAAGCGTGAAATTAGGGTGCTCAACTACTGAGCCCTCCCCCCTATATTATTTGTATGCTCTCCACTTGTAACCATCATTTTCATTGTTAATATATGGTGTGTGGCCCAAACCTTCACCATTTTTACTAATTCTTACGTCTTAATTGTGGAAGAAGGATCATCTCATACCATGCCTGAGTCACACTCTGATCAATGCATCATACAATGCCATAACAAAAGCGTAATTTGTGTTTTGATTCCATAGCATTATGTGTTGCACAAATCTTCTCGTTGCTCTAATGTAAGCTCACCATGACCAAGTGTGGAGTCGTACCTATAAGAGATACCAATAGTATAGTAGTTGGAAGGTGCAAAAGTTTAATATCTTGCTTAGAATGCATATAAATTGTTGGCCAACAACAATCATCATGGATTAAGCATGAAACATACAACAAGGAGAGGATGTGATTTAACAAAGATAAAAGGGTTGCACTCTAAGTCGAAAGGAAATATGGATAAGTGTGCTAGCATTGTAGATAATAGGTGTGAAGGATTTAGGGTA